>JAODPA010054819.1:0-11409 GCA_025585075.1 Nepenthes mirabilis
TAATGAAATCCCCGTCATTACCATCATCGCGTGCCAAATTTGTTCTAATTTTAATTTTAATTTTTTTTACAAGTAAATAGGTTTTGAGCTCCCACAGGTGCCAGTAGGGTTTATCAGTTATCGCCGTCCGCCGACGCCCGAAACTTATTCCTCTTCTTCTTCCCTTCTCTTGCAGTTCCCTTATTATTCAGGGAGAGATTTAATCGCTGCTTAGGGTAATTAAAGCCGTCATCACTGGAGTGGGGAAAATGGGGAAGGAACTAAATTGTTCAGATCATCGAACAATGGACAGCAATTCAGAGGATATCGTTCAGAAAATCTTTCACCGGCGAATTGACTTCCATTTGGCTAGAAAGACACATTCATGTTTCCCCAACACATCCGATCTCAAGCTTGAAACTCTCAATCCTTCTCCCTCTGACGCTCCTCTCCCCAGTGCTTTGGCTAATCCTGGTCCTTCTTTATCGTCTTCGTCCATGAAACCGGATGCACATGATTTAAAGGAGAACGGCTTGGAACCCGAGCTGAGTCGTCGCATTACTTTCCGACGGATCGTAAGCTACTTTTATTGTTTGCTTGATTTTGTTTCACTTATGTCATTTTATTACTGCCTTATTGATTTGTTTGTTTTTTTTAGTGGGCGGGGTGTTTTTGGATTTCATTCAATTATTTGTTTGTTCCCTGGATTAGTAGTTTTTGTATGTCAAGCTTCGTTTATTTATTAATGGAAATCAGCTATCCTTTATTGCAGCTTCATCCACTACTAGCTATATGCCTTGTTTTTCGACGTTTGTAGTGACTTGAAGGCCTTGGACATATCATTTTATGAGCTAAATTTTCTATTTACTAGGATTTATTGCTGCAGCGGCGACCACATGCACATATTGTCTGTTTTAAGTTTCCGTTTTTTCCTGGAGGTTGACTAATTTGTAGTGCCATCTCGTCCATATTGTTGCAGTCTTTGACAAATTCTGCTGATTGGTTCCTCCATTTTATTATTATTTTCTGGGTTAAATTGATTTAGAGATAGAACATCTTGGGAAAAATGTTTTGGCTTACGTGAAATGCTGATTTTGTTGGATTATTTGGGGTTCTTAATAAAAAAACTGTTTTATAACTGATCACAGGGTGCTGGATTAGCAAATCTTGGGAACACATGTTTTCTTAATTCGGTTCTTCAGTGCCTGACATACACAGAGCCCTTAGTAGCATATTTGCAGAGTGGCAAGCATCAAACTTCTTGTAATTCTCCCTCTCCCTGTCTTCACATCCCATTACAGATCTATTGAATTCCAACTCTAAATACATCCCGATATACGTGTTCTAATTCTAATATAATCTGTTCTACTTGTGAAGGTCGTATTATTGGTTTTTGTGCTTTATGTGCCATCCAGAGACATGTTAGCCGTGCACTGCAATCTACCGGGAGAATATTAGCACCAAACGATCTTGTCTCAAACTTGCGGTGTATCCTAACTAGGGTTTTACTTTAAAGAAGTTATGGATTTGTGATGGATATTTAAAAAAAGAGAGCTATTTTCATGTTGGCAGCTTGATGTGTTCTTTACCTCCCATTTTCTCCTCGATATAAAGTATCATGCTGTAGTTGACCTTGTACTTTCTTGACATAAATCACTTCCTTTTTCTCTTTTTCTCCTGCTTCGTGGTGGATAAGATAAAATGCTCAACAAGTGAGATTTGGAATGTTGGGATAGTTGCAAAATATCATTGTTATCACTCGAAAAGTTTTCTTTGAGTGTCATGCTCAATGTTGGTGTCACTTGTGCATTTTGCAAGAAATTTTGATTGAGGTTTTGAATTTATGTGAAGAGACATGTGGTATGATGTGATCCTTAACCACAAATTAGGCATATCGAGGAACTTCAGAAATGCTAGACAGGAGGATGCACATGAATACATGATACACTTACTGGAGTCCATGCATAAATGTTGCTTACCTTCAGGTGTGCCTACTGAATCACCTAGTGCTTATGAGAAAAGTTTAGTCCACAAGATCTTTGGCGGTCGCCTGCAAAGTCAGGTAAGTCCTTTTCTGTGGGTTGCATACCCCAGATCTCAGATTGCAGTTGTTGGATTTTCATTAGTGAAATTTGCATAGGGTATGATGTACATTTGCAATTCATGGAAGCTCTAATCAAATTCTATTCCCCACTGTGTGATGTTCAGGTAAAATGCGTACAGTGTTCCTCCTGTTCAAACAAATTTGATCCTTTTTTGGATTTGAGTCTTGAAATAGTGAAGGCAGATTCGCTTTATAAGGCCCTCATGCACTTCACTGCCACGGAGCACCTGGATGGTGGAGAGAGGCAGTACCAGTGTGATAGGTGCAAACAAAAAGTTAAGGCGCTCAAACAGCTAACCATTCACAAAGCACCTTATGTCCTCACTATACATCTGAAGCGGTTTGGGTTGCTTACTGCTGGGCAAAAGATTGAAAAGAAAGTTCACTTTGGCCCTACATTGGATTTGAAACCTTTCGTGAGCAGCTCATATGTATGTATAGTTCTCTATCCTTGATTTGCTTACATGTGGTCGTCCCATTTATCACGGGTTAAAATCAAAAGGAAACCAAGGTATCCGTTTATGAATATACAAAATCTTGTGGTTGCTAGGTCTGGCTATTGGATATTGCCATAATTGTTTTCAAAATAAAAGTTGTTGAAAATGTTTTTTACAAAATAATTCATTTTGACAATGAATTTTTAAACTTTTTTTTCAGTGATTTTGTCCCTAAAGCTCCCATCTCAATTATTGTTGTTAAAATGAGTCTAACATTTTTTTTTTAACTTTTTTGTTTTTACAAAATGAGTTACTAATTGACAATAGATATTCTAAAATATTCAAAAATATATTTTTGAACGAAATGGATTTTATATGCTTTCTAAGGATGCCTTAGATAATGTTGCCTTGGATATTGTATATTTTCCCTTTGTATGGCTCCTCAGATACGATGTCTTTAAAAAATAAAAAATTAATAGGAGATTCCACATTAAAATTTATACCCTTAAGGCATGGTTCGATTGCAATATGAAAGTTAGTTTTCTTACTCTCTTGGTGATTGTTAGGTCTATTTTTAGTTTTGACAAATTTTGTGTCAATGTGTTGTACAATGAGTCGCTTATTTTATTGTCTTGTGTATCAATCTAAATTTTGAGGCTGCAGTTGCTTATCTGTGAAGGAAGGTTTTCACTCTCTGTTTGGCTCCCTCAAATTCTGGCTAGAGTATTTTTGCACGAGGTTTACAAGCTGTTTTGTTTGAGCTAGACATTATCAAAATCGGGTTTGGGCGTGACATTAGTCGACTTTAGGTGAAAATTTGTGATTAGTAAGTCCGGGCTCGATATGGCCCGATCACCTTGGGCTAAAAACTATAGTTATGTTCGTTTATAATCTAAACCGAGCCTGTTCAAACTGGTCTATGAATATTTTTTTGTTTTTGAGTATTTTTATTTAAAAATTCATATTTAAATAAAAACCCAAACTATAAAGTATTTTCTAAAATTATAATATTTAGATTAAAATATGATTTAAGTATATTTTTAAATGAGAAAGCTGTACATAAAAACGGTCATTTATTTGAAAATTTTTGATTAAAATAAATTTTTAAAAATGCTATTTATTTGAAATTTAAGTTATATATTTACAAAAAGACATAATCATGGTTGGGCTGAACTAGGTAATTTTACTCATAACCATGCCCATGCCGAAAAATTAATTGGGTCTAATTTTTTGACAGTTTCTGTCCATAATATTCATATACGTTGATCAAACTCTATAAAATTTTGAGTTGGTTGGGCACCCAGTTTTTATCAGATCTAGTTTGTGTGAAACACTGCTGCTCAGTTCAGTTTATATTCTAAATGTTGTTGGCTTTGTGTTTATGAGCTTTTGCTACTTTGTATCGATTTTTATGATGCCTGCATAATAGCAGCTCAAGCTGTAGGTCTTCATAGTGGAACCGCAAGATGGCTGCAAGGCATTGTCTCAAGCTTTAAATATCCAGAGATGATCTGTATGATGGTGGGATGATAGTCGCTTGAATCTCTCTTAGTAGAACTGCTTCACGTGATGTTCGTGCTTTTTCATTCCAATGAAAATGTAGTTCTAGCCCACTTCCCATTATATTGAGCTAGCTTGACTAACAGGATTGAACCATCTAGATTGGCAGGTTTCTATCTGTTTTTTACAGGAAAATCTCTTTCTGATTTGTGGAGGTCACGGAATATTTGAATTGAGGGTGGAGTGAACTTTGCTTGCGATCTCAAATTTGCAACCTTGTGAGATTTGAGACAACCATATTTATTGGAGAGATTTCCTTCTTTGTGTTGATGAGTGTTTGAATGCTACAAGATCTCTCACCTGAGTTTCTAAACTACAATTCCTTTCCTGCAAATCTACGCAGTTTCAATGTGTGGCTTGAACGTATTTTTGAGATATGTTTGCATCTGGAAAAAGATCAATCAACAAGAGATCCACTTGAAAAAATTAGAAGGTGTCTAGGAAGTTGTGGGTCTGCAGATTGAAAGGGGGCTTTAGATAGTCATTTTTCTGGTGTTAGGCGACCAAGGGGTTTAGTGCATTTGTTCGTTAGCCTTTAAGTTGACTCTTCTCATATAGTGAATTTTTAATTTCCAACTGAATGCTGGAGAGTTTTCTCTCCGGACAATTTATTCAAGATTTTTCTTTTGTTATCATATTATGTATTCTCTCTAATTCTGAAATTACTTTATGTTATATATATATGAATGGTGATGACTTACAATTGAACATCTAGATATGTAATTTTTATACGTTATTTAACTTTTGATTTTCTAATTTGTATTTCCATATAGAAACCTCTATTCACCCTCTCTAGGTGTTAGTAGGTCTAAATATTATTTCCTTGATGTTGCCAGACAAAACTGATATATTGATTTTCTTTCAAGTGTCCCCTTTTGCCTTTATTGTTTCCTTTATTTTGGTTTGTTGGTGGTGGTTTGGGGGGTGGGGGGGTTTGATATGGAATTCAATATTTGAAGGTTGCAATTAAGATCGCTCATGCTTCTGAAGAAATTGAAGGCATTTGATTGTAAGGGACATACCAGTATATAAAGATGATCAGTTTATAATCACTGCAAATTGCTTCTTAGCTGTTTCAATCCTAACCTCCCTCACCACTCCCTTTTTTGGGATTTAATACTATCCTTTTTGATGTTGCCCAATGTGCATGGAATTTTTCCTCAAAGTACCAATTTTGTTTTCTTACCTTAGATTTTTTTAATGCAGCCGGAGGGTGATTTGATGTATACACTTTATGGAGTATTGGTTCATGCTGGTTGGAGCACAGATTCTGGTCATTATTACTGCTTTGTTCGCACGTCAACTGGAATGTGGTACTCTCTTGATGACAATCGGGTATTTGACTTTTCTGTTCAATTATCATTGGCTTAAATGAATAGTCATGCTATACTTCTTTCCATTATGATTGTACAAAGGCTACAACAAGATCAAATTCTGCAAAGCCATTAAGGCACAACTATATCAGTTAAGTTCAATGGCCTTTTAATCCCCTTCCCACCCCTTTGTGCATCTTCCTCGGTCTATACTTTTCTTCTCTCTTTTCTAATTGCTCTAATTGTTAGTGCTACAGTAATGGCTGTTTGCATTCTGCATCGTAAAGCCATTTCACTCAAGATTCTTTATTATGATGCTGATGAGTATAACTAATCTGACATTCCATGACATTTAAATCGAATTAGTTTATGCTTGCTCAGAATGTCCTTGCATGCTAAGTTTTTAGCATTTGGGATTTGATGATGTGATGAATGATCGTCCAGAAGGGTCTATCAAGAGGGGCTTTGGACAGTTAGGCTGCAAGTGCATCTCTGTATGTTTTTACTTTTATAGATTATCTGCGGTGCTACTATGCCTGACTTGCTATGGACTGGAGCTTTGGTCCATGTCTTCCCTTTTGCATTGCTATTTTTCTCTTGATAAATGTATTTCCTGGTTGGTATTCTTGATATACCTGCTGAGCGAATTGTGTGCTGTTATTTTACCATAGAATTTGAGAAAAAAGATATTCTGTGAGGTGTCTCTTGGCAGCACAATTGTGCGCTGTAGAGCATGTCCCCAGATTTCATTTTTGGAAATGACTTTGTCTTTGTTCTGTGTTAATTATACAAAACAGGTCATCCAAGTCAATGAGAGAACTGTTTTAGATCAGAAGGCCTATATGTTATTCTATGTCCGTGACAGAGAGAATTTTTCTCCTGAGAGACCTGCTAATGTTGCTCATAAGGCCAACATTCTTGCAGCTAATGTGAAAACTGTTTCATGTACAACTGGCCCAACCTCTAGGGGAATTCAAAATGGTTATGCTGAGAAGCTTGTAAGGGAGAGAATTCAAAATGATTTACTTCCGAAGCTTATTGGTAACTTGTATGCTTCTGATGTTCTAGCTCAAAAGAGTAAACTAAACATTTGTTCGTCGAATGAGTCGCTCCCAAAACCTGAATTTGTTCGCAAATGCAATGGTGCTGTATCATCAGAATGCTCAGATCTGATAAAAGAGAAGGTTTCAGTCTCTCAGTCTGATGTAGCAGGCATGGAACAAACAGCAAAATTTTGTGACAATAGTCTTGCTGATATTAATGCTACTAAGGTTCTTACCTGTGACAATGTTTACACTGAAGATAAAAGTTCCAGGAGTGATCTTGTGTCAGTTGCCAAAGCATCCAACCTTGCCGTGTTACCTAGCATCACTGTTGATGTGGCCTCAAAAGCCTCTCAGAAGGTAAGTTTCTGAAGACAGTGCTTTGACTTTAAGTACTTAATTTCATGTTAATTATATTTATGATCTTTAGGCTTCTTTTTTGACATTAAGTTGTTAATTTGGTGTAACTTTTTATTGACCCTTTGAATATCCAGGGTAGTATGGGTGCAGACACAAAAGTCTGCAGTGCTCCTATGAGTGACAGCGGTGGTGAACTCACAATGAAAGTTGATCCACATAAGCAAACAAATCAACTCAATGATGGGAGTCAAATTCACAAGGTATATACTAAATCCATTTGTCTTTAGTTTAATTCATATAAATATTTGAAGATGGCTGAGCAGCATTTTCCTTTCTTGCTTACAGACTGAAATTGCTTTTAAGGAGGAATCTGCAGAGCCATCTACAAGTGATCAATCTGTCTTGGGAAAATTTCCTTCACTAGTTAATATGGATGAACATTTGCGAGTAGCAGCTTCTGACGTTGTTTCACAGAGAAAATTGAAGAAGCTTAAGAAGTGTAAGATTAAAAGCTTGTATGTGGGCACAAAGATGCTGTACAGGGCATCCTTATGCTCGCGTAAGAGGAAGAAAGGCAAGAAAGTGAAATTGTGCAACCAAAATCTTGTTTTAGAGCACTTGGATGATGATCGTATATCAACAGATCTAGGGCCTTCGACATCTGGGAGAACCACCTCATTTTCAATGGGTAGTTCGGCTCATTCTCATACAGTATCTGACTCGGGTTCAAAGCAGGGTCACAACCATGCTGCTGAGAAGGATATGATAAATTGTAGTGGAAATTTACAAATGCAAAATGTCAATGGGGAGTTTAAAGAGAGAACAGCTCAGAGAAATACTGCACTCGGAACTTATCAGCACTCACTAAAAAGCTCTAGCTCACTGGTGGTAGCTAATCAGCTAGATACTGGAAAGCCAATTGGTTCAAAAGATAGCAAAAATTGTCAGGTGCACAATGGAATGACAAATGGGCTCACAATGGGCCTACTTGACCCAGCTGGTTAGTAGCTTTCTGCTGGCTCACCTGCTTTTATCTGGTCTCTCGTGTTAACTATTCAATTCATGTTGGCGTTTCCAAGATGTTTATTAGCATGTGAATAACTGTTAACGCCTTTGTCATAAAAAAACATATTGATTTTTGGTTGGACCCATAACCATGGGTTCCAATGCATGAGATTTTGTAGCACTTAGAAATAAGGTTCCTTTAGGTTAAAAATCAAAACTGAAATAGTCTGATTTTCCAATCAATTCTCAAACTTTCACGTTTTCTTGTTTTGGTAATTCTTATTATTGATGAGGACACCCTAGGGTTCATCTCTTGTTGCTCACAGTGTCCTATTGTTCGTCAATCCAGAAGATTGGGGTCGCTGAGTGGACTACTATTGAAGCAAAAATCCCATAAACACTTCTCTCTTTCAGCTGGAATTCTTATGGGAGCATTGTTTTTGTGTCCAGAAAGTGATCATATTAAAGTGATTTGTGCTCCCCTTTACAGTTGCTATGCTTTGTGGGCAGAGTTGTAGCTGTGGAAGTGGCTGCAATAGGTGCTTTCCTCAAAGAGACAGCTTGGTTTTCTCTTTCATCTCTCCAATTCAATCGCCTTAGATCCTAATTATCGATAATGCATGTTTTGTAACCCAGGTTAGCTGTGTTTGTTGCTACCCACATGCAAAGATAGTGAATAGGGTTCAATTCCCCCAAACTCCCCCATTCCTGTCTTACCTCTCCTATGCTATAGTGCAGCGTCGATGGAAACAGTTTCTGCCCGGTGAAAACAGGAAAGCACTTTTTTGTTGTTCAGGAATGAAGTTCCCTTGTGTTAGTTTCATGATCTGCTTCTTTCCAAGAGAGAAGTGGTTTTCCTCTCATTTCTCCGAATCTCCACTCCAATGAGTCTTAGACTTTCCCTCCTCTGGAATATAAGAAGAATCTCTAAATTCCCTATTATTAGGAGAAGTTTATTTATGGAACGAGGGGGCGTCTCCCATAGATTTGGACCATTGGATGGAGACGATCCAAAATCCCTTGTTTTATATTTTTAAAAGTAGTATGAAATAATTTTTAATTTTTTTAATGCTTAAATATCGAAATACCTTACCATGAAAAAAATCAATAAAAAATATAGCTATTACAAATTTTAAATTTTTTTAAAAATATAAGCATCCAACGGCCCACGTGCAGAGGAGGGGGCTGCCCCTGGGGGAATCTTCAATCTCATGGATGGGCCGATGACATCTTAGCTTACTTATTTAAAAAAGGCATCTTAGCTGTCTAGTTTGCATGTAGGCCTATGCAGATTAATGAATTTCTCATCATTTGCCTCCCTCAGTAAAAAAACACCCCTCGTGCTAAGTAGAGTTGCAAATGGACACGTTCTGATGGGCACCTTGTTTCTCCAATTGTTTCAGCTGCTAATTATATCTCCTCCTTTTAATGTGTTTTGGTGGTTTCAGTTGCTCATTGGGATGGAATAGAATTGCCTTCTACCCAAATTTTGGAATCAAATGGCTCGGACAACATCAGCATTGGTTACATGCTCGATGAGTGGTGAGTTGATTCTAGTATCTCATTGTGCATTACACCTTATGCAATGCCTACTACTTGATCTTTGAAAAGTTGCGTTTGTTGATTTCTTTTCTTTTTTTTTTTTTTTTTTGTGGGATGAATTTTAAGAAGGACCTCTCTACTACCCTTAATGAATTTTAAGAAGGACCTATCTCATATCATGTTCTTCTGCTACCTATCCTTCAGTGTGTGCACTGTTGAAAATTCTAAGCAAGCCACGAACTCCTTCAGAAGTAATGAGCAGTTTACCTTGCAAGCTTGGATGAAAATAACGGTATCGGACATACGAGTAGAAAAATATTTTTGAAAATCATAAGTTAATGAAAAAATATTGGCCAATAATTGCATATTTTGGCTGATAATTGGATTATATATATGGTTATATATTGCCGATATATTAATATATCGCAATTTTGCTGCAGTATTGGAATATATTGGCATTGGGGGCGGATATGGATATATATTTTCAGCCATTGGAAGGCGTCCACTGGTCAAAATGTTCCCCGATTTTTTTTTTTGAAATTGTCTGTAGAATTGCCAAGGTTTTCTTATTTGATTATGGTATGGAGCTTCTAAGTAAGGAATTTCCCCCTACAAATAGGAATTTGTCTGGGTGAGGTAATTGAAATGCATCAGAAATTTCAGGATGCTATGTTTTTGCCTGGAAATTATTGGAGATAAATTTTGAAAATTGCTTTTTGCCCTTTCTTGTGTTGCTTTCGTCCTGCCTGCCCTTTCTTAGAATCTTATTGCCGTTATGATTGTCCCTACTATTTATATTTATTCATCATCTCTATTTTTGCTTGTTGTAGTACCTGCCACTTCTACAGGGCGTTATATCATAACCATTTGTCAGCTATTTTATCAATGGAAAGTGTTCTGTCTGTTGGAATCTCCTTCATTGCTGGTTGTGCAAATAATTTAGAAATATGTATTCTTTCTGTTTTCTGATTATCTATCCAGTAAGCCTTGGTGGAACAGTAAAATTGTTGTCATGTGACCTAATGATTGTGAATTCTATCCTAAAAATAACCTGTATAATGCAAAGTAATATTGTGTACAAAATACCCAAAATTCAAGCAACCTTTTCCCAAACCCCACGCATCATGGAAGCTTTGATAACTGAGCTTCCCATTTTTACCCGGTCGCCATCTTAAACTAGATTATTCAACTGCATAAAAGCCGTATCAAATATCGCACAAGTGACAGAGTAATTATATTGTGTTTAAAGGCAAATAGGTGGAGAAAATGGAAACAGGCAACACTTTGAGTGATCTAGTGAAAAAGGATTCGACGGCCCCATTGCAACTGATATTGCCCTTTATTGAGTAGACTGATACTTGATGAACGATTCCCACGATGTGGGAGTAACAGCTATGTTGGTGCTGATAAAGTGGATGATGGGCAAAGCTTTTATGAAGAGAATATGACACAGTTTCTCTCTCTTATTTTACATGCCTATTTTGAACTTATACAGGGATGAAGAATACGACCGTGGTAAAAGGAAAAAGGTGAAGATGTCAAGAAATAGCTATGGCGGACCGAATCCTTTCCAGGAGATCGCTTCAACGAAGGCTAAATTGAAGACGACGAAAACACAGATCGGGTAGAGACATGGCAAATGATCGCTGAGGATACGAATCAGATTGACCTTGAAGATGAGCTTGCTCGAGTTTTTTCATACCCGATTGCTGCTACGAGTCGAGTTCTTGGGGGCACAAATGCATCCTTCGATCCTGATTTTTATTCATCCCTCAACCTTTTCTGCTGCATTTTAATGATGGGGGAGGGTAAGGTAGCTCTAGAAATTCCTATTGAGCTGTAAAACCCTTCATACGAGGAACTATTGGCCTTTGTTTTTAATAGAGAAAATTAAAGCATGTATTATTTCCTCCCTTGAAATAAACGCCAGAGTTGAGAATTGTCTTTTGGGTTACCTTAAGGTTGAGAATTTATTATATTACTTGTAAATTACGTAGGAAAAGATATTGTCTCCCGTATATTTGGGTTGCTGGATTAAATATTTAATGGTTATTATTTTATGATTT
>JAODPA010054829.1:0-11409 GCA_025585075.1 Nepenthes mirabilis
GACTGCATCTGCTGATGCAGATGCCTGCCTGCTGATGCCCATTGCTGCCAGGAGTGGCTAAAGTGCTGATGCATCTGATGCTTGTTGTGCAATTGGGGTAGTAGGTGCATGCGGCTTTGTTGTGGTTTTCTTAGCGGGGCTGTGATTGGTGGTACTATGCCGCTGTTGCCCATTGCTATTTTTTTTTTTTGGTAAGTAAGAATTTTGGATTAATGGGAGAAAAAATTACAACATCTATGTTTTATCTCCAAGTATTTTGACTTGGGGATAAAACATAAACCGTTGGGGTATACCCTGAGCAACTAGTACATCCGAAGGTACAAAAAAACCTCTAAGAGGCCAGCGTACTACAGAGCCACAATAAAAAGAAAAATAATTACAACACAACGCAGGGGGAAAGTGAAACTTTCCGTACCCCTGCAAACCGAGAGAAAAATAGCAAAAAGATTCCAGCAGCAGCAAGGAAAAGCAATTCCCGATCCGCATAACAGTGAGAGCTTCAAGCAACTTGGTCGTCGGCAACTCTCACATCACTGCATCACATCAATAGCAGCCACTTTGGCGACAATTCCAAACCGGCAAGTCAAAACCAAACCGGCATTGAGGCTCGCAAATGATATCGGCCACAAGAATGCAAATGAAAACGTATTGAAAACGGCAATTGAACTCGGCCGCAAAGAACTTCAAACCGGCCAAAAGTCGACATCGGCTAATTGAATCAGCAATTGAAATTTGAATTGAAACCGGCATTTGGACTCGGCCACAGAAAATCCAAACCGACCAAATTCGGCATCGGTGGCCGCTTCAGCAGGAGCAAACCGGCCAAGAAGGAGGCCATGACCGATCAAGACGCACCAACCAAACCGGGACAATAGAGGGCAAAATCTGGACTACTCATTCCACGTCAGCAGAATGGATTCCATTCCGACAAATAAAGCAGTGCAGACCGCCAATGCACAGGTGAGATAAAAAAACCTATGCAATGCCTGCAAGTTCCAGCATACCCCCAACAGAAGACTACAATGATCAACATGCCATCAGCATTGATCATACCAACAGCAGCGAAATTCGCAGACCACCCAACTTAATCCAACAATATCAAAATACTAGGCAATTGCAGCTAAGCCCCAGCCCCAGCACCAGCAAAATTTTCCAGGAACCAGATAAAATCTCCACATTAAAACATCACATCCAGCTCCAGCATCAAACCAATGGAGCAAAAAAACTGAGAATCAGCAACCCCAACATTAGATGTCGCAGCACGCGAACATGGCGACAATCAATAAGAAACCACCGCAACACCTGGCAATCCAATTTGTACAACCTCCAGCAGGTACACCAGCACACCAGATCAGCAGCCTACAACATCTCTACTACTATCACCAGGCCATTGCTGTGTTTTAGCTGGTTTGCAAATCTGCTGATGTTGGGCACTTATTTGGATGGTACATACTCTTGCTGAAGTGCGGTCAATCCTGTTAATAGGGTGCTGATTGCCTTGTGTGCTGAGTGTGGATTGCTGGTCCTTACTGGTGTTTTTGTTGGTATCAGCTTGTTCTCTGATTCATTTGTTCTTTTTGCGGTGCCGCTGGATGTGGCTTTGGTGCAGTTGTGATTTGGATCATTTGCTGCAAGTGTTGATGGTGGTTGCTGGAAGTAACTGGCCCACTGGTTGCTGTTGCATGATTTGAAGCAGTAAATGGTGTCCCCATTTTGTTGCTTCTTTGGTGGCATTTATGCCTGTTTTTTTAATCTGTAATGTTGTAGGGCTGGGTATATTTCGGCCTATCTTGGAATGCCACTTGTTTCATCATTTTGATGTTTTGTTGTACTCAGTGGCTCGGGGAATGCCCTAGCTTTTAATGCTTTATCTCCCTGGTAAATTCTTGGAGATAAGCATTGTTTCTGTAAATTTTTTCTCCCATTAATCCAAAATTCTTACTTACCAAAAAAAAAAAATGGGGGTGATAGCCCTTTAAGCCAACGCGATTCATCTGCTGAGGTTTGTGTGGGTCGAGTCGTTGACTTCTCCAAAGAAAAATTCTTAAGGGTAAATGCGGCGATGGCCATGGATTGTGAATCTTGGAAGCCATCAAAATCCAGGAAAAAGAAAAATCCCAAAAAACCTAAGACATCTCCTGGCTCCTAGGCCTTTTTTTTTTTTTGGTAAGTAAGTGTGTATTTTAGATTAACGGGAGAAAAAATTTACAAGAATCTATGTTATAACTCCAAGTTTTTTGACTTGAAGTTAGAACATAAAAGGCTAGGGCATACCCCGAGCGACTAGTACATCAAAAAATACATCAGAAAACCTCTAAGAGGATTGCTCTAACAGAAAATAGAAAATGAACAAAGTCATTTTACAAAAGAAGGTTCATCCTGGCTCCTAGGCCTTGTTGATTTATCCGGAGTGCCTTGCCCTCTTAAAATCCGGAGTACTTCTTATCCAGAGTGGTGATTTACCCAGAGTGCTTGCCTTTTTCCAGAGTGCCTTGCCCCCTTAATGGCCGGAGTGGTTTTTTTCGATCCAAAAAAAAAAAATCGAGGTGTTTTTTATCCGGAGTGGATTTTTATCCGGAGTGCTCTTTGCCTTTTCCGGAGTGGCTTCTTATCGGGAGTGCCGTAGCCCTCTAAAAGGACGGAGTGGCTTTTTTGCTCCAAAACTTGAATGACCTATGTTGATTCTGAAGGAAAGAAAATATTAAAGAGTGAGCCAAATACTCAGTAAAGTATAATATAATCAAAGATTATAAACAATATATACAAAATAAAGTAAAGAGAATAAAAGCATAATATAAATGTATACACATGAAGCATGATCAAATGCACTTTTTGAAACACATTTATCTTTCACATTTTATTTCTGATTCCTTTAGGTTCTAAAATATACAGAAACTTTTTTATTTTTGTAGACCAGGGCTAGTAAGCCTTACCAACCAATGGAATAGCCGAGCGAGTAATGGAAAGTGTATGCATCCATACACTGTAATATCCTAAGGCATGCCAAGGAATACTACCTTATGAAATACAAATCCTTAATCCAGATTCAAAATTAGTTATTCTTAAGGGAAGGTTCCACCATAACTCTTATACAAAGTTTTCACTCCCTGGAGAACAATTCATCAAACATCAAATTGTGGAGTTTCCTTCAAATATTTTACATAACTTACATATTTCTTTGGTACAGATACAGATAGCTATTTTCTGATGAGTTCATGTCTTCACATGCCTTTAATTACATGCACAAATCAACATAAAGCTTTGAGCATTTAAGAAATTCTTACCACAATGGGCCAAACGTAACTTTAGAGTTTCCAAATGACAAATCTTTTCACAAAAGCGTACAACATAATTTCCGGAGTACACACGAAATAACATATATAAAGTACATGTGAATAAATACCAATATTCACATTCAACAATATTTTCAAAACACATAAAATAACATATACTAAATATATATGAATAAATACTAAATAATCAAGGTTTCCACGTTGGAGCTCTTGGACTGGAGTGCTCTTTTCCGGAGCTTTTAAGGCTGGACTGCATAATCCGGTGTGCCTCTTGAATATCTTCTGGACGGAGTGCCTCTGGCGTCGGGCTTGACCAGCGACTCACATGTTCATCTGGAGCTGATATGCTGACGTGGCTGGGCTCGCCTCCTGCTGTGGAATTGCTGATGTGGCAATCTTCAGAAGCTTGGTAACTGTGGTTGACGAAGCATGGAGATGATGTCGACTGCACGTGCTATGTGCACTGCTTCCTGTATCGATGTTGTGATGGGTACTGCCGTATGAGTTGATGTGGAGTCAGGCGTCGTTCCTGCTGATCATATGGGTACAGCTGATTGGGAGCCATCTCATTGCTATATCCTTGAATTCTATATGTGGAATGTTGGGGCTGTGCGTGTGCTGAAGAATGTTAGTATCCTATGCTGCAGTCTCCTACAGATGCTCGAAGTAATGGTTGCTCTGAAGCAAGTTGCTGTTGGTGACTCTGTTGATGCGACCATGATTTCTGGAAATCGATGGCTTACGTTGATTGTGGTCTGAAGCCTGTATTGCTATTTCGGGTTGCCATTGATGGAGTGTTTGTGGGCTGTGATGCTGAAACACTTTGAGTTGGAATGTCTTCATTCTCATGCTGAAGCAGGGATCGCTGCTGTCCAGGGCATTCAGCATGCTAGCTGTTCTGTGGAGCTCCTACTATACTTGATGCTGTCGGGTGAGAGCTGGCCCCTGCTGAATTCCTGGATTGCTGTGTGCTGCTTGCTGAAGCATGGTGAACTTCTGTCCTGCGAGATACTATGGTTTGCCGAAATGAAATGGCTATGCAGCTATTATTGAATCAAGATGCCAAATGGTTGCTGATCTTTTGCTAGCGTTGGGGCTGGGGATGTGCTGCAGTTGACTATTGCTTTGCTGCTGTTGGAAATCTAGGGATGCAATTAGGTTGATGGCAGCACGTGTTTTTTTTTTTTTTTTTTTTGCTGTAGTAAGCTGCCGCGGGGCGATTGGATGTTATTGCAAATAATATTCAAATTACTGGGGTATGAATTACTTACCAAAAAAAAGATTGGATGTTATTGATCCAGTCGTTTCAAGAGTAGCTGATTATAAGTCTGTCCATGTATATTAGATGGAGTTCATATTCAGTTGATTCTGTTGAACATTGTCTTCCTAGAGGTTTTTTTTGATATTTTCTGATGTACCAATTGCTCAGGGTATACCCTAACGTTATATGTTCTAACTCTAAGTCAAAATATTTGGAGTTAAAACATAGATTTTGTAAATTTGTTCGCCCTTTAATCCAAAATACTTACTTACCAAAAAAAAAAGTTAAGAGTTCAATTTTCTAGAGTCAAATCATGTACAAATCTCAAATAAATTGGATAAATACAAAGGGGACAGAAGTTAGGGTTTTGTGAAGCAATATACTGCACAAATTTTAGAAATTGAATATGAAATCAACATATATACATGCTCAAGATATGAGTTTTACAAATTATATACTTGGACGAATATCGGAATGAAAGTACCCAAAGAGAATGGAATAAAAAGTACAAAGAGAGAAAGAAAAGTATATGGGTGCACTTGCCTCAATCCGTTCTACAACTTCTCTAATTAGCTCTAAGCTAGAATCGGACTCGGGAAGCTCGATCTCTTGCTTCTCTCTCTTCTCCTTCGTACTCTCTCTCTCCTCTCTCTCTGTTAGCCTGAAAAATGATAGAAAGGAAACCCTCATGCATATATATACATAGACTGATGCTCGAGCGCAAGTCAGAGAGCTTCAAGCACGCGTGCACTAGAGCGGGCACTCGAGCACGTAGGCAGCACGCTTCAGGCAAGCATGCCATGGAAACAGCACCCCTACCGGCGCTCGAGCGACCAGTAGGCGTGGGCGTGCTAGAATGGGTGCCTCTGGCACCGCCTCGGGACCTAGCAAGCATCCCTAGCCATTTCCCCATCCACTTTCAAAACTTAATTTTTTCGCATGCATTATGCCTAATTTTGATTATATTACATTAATTACGCCTAATTATGATATTATAGGAATCGGTACCTTACAATTCTCTCCCACCTAGAAAATTCCATCCTCGAAATTAAGGAATCCTAGAAATTAAACAAACACACATACCTCGAATTAGATAGGGATATTTCGACCAAATCTCGTCCTCTCTTTCCCACAATGCCTCTTTGTGGAAATGGTTCCTCCAAAAAAACGTTTACAAGAGGGATGGTCTTTGAGTGTAAAAACTAATCCTTCCAATCTAAAATCTGAAATGGCTCCCCAAATAAGATAAATCATCATCGACAACTAAGGGACCATAGTCTATAACATGCGTCAGATCGTGGATGTACTTCCTAAACATCAAGACGTAGAAAACATTATGCATATTGGCCAAATTCGGCAGCAGTGCCAATCGGTACACCACTTCTCCAACTCTCCTCAAAATTTCAAATGGTCCTATGAATTGCGGCTTCAACTTTCCTTTAACACCAAATCTAGAAGTCCCCTTCCAAGGCAATACCTTAAGGAAAACAAAGTTGCCAACCTCAAATCTGAGCTCGGATCTCCTTCGGTTAGCATAACTCTTCTACTGACTCTGAGCCATCCTCAATTTTTCAAAGATCACTGCGATCTTTTCTGATATCTCCCAAATTGTATCAGGCCCCAAAAGTCATCTATCTCCTGTCTCCTCCCAATGGATAGGAGACCGATACTTCCTACCATACAATGCCTCAAAAGGAACCATACCAATACTCTCCTAGAAGCTATTATTGTATGCAAATTCCACTAATGCTAGGTGATGATCCCAATTTCTCTTCAACTCCATCACCAAAGCTCTAACTATATCCTCTAATATCTGGATGGTCTGCTCAAACTAGCCATCTGTCTGAGCGTGACATACCGAACTGAACTTCAAGTTTGTCCCTAATTCTAGATGCAAACTCTTCCAAAATTTAGAGATGAAATGTCGATCACGATCGGACACAATAGATGCTGGCACACCATGCAATCTAACAATCTCATTGATATACAACTATGCTAGGTGATTACGAGAGTACGTCATCCAAATGGCTAAGAAATGAACCAATTTTATTAGTTGATCCACAATGACCCAAATCGCCTCATGATTCTTCGGCATCCTAGGCAAGGCCAGAACAAAATCCATGTAAATATCGTCCTACTTCCAACTCGGAATGGGCAAAGGCTGCAATAAACCCAAGGGATTTCTTCTCTTAGCCTTCAACTACTAATCGATAAGGCATCGATCAACAAAAGTGATGATCTCCCTTCGCATATTTCTCTACCAGAACATCTTCTTCCGGTCCTAATACATCTTGTTAATCCCAGGGTGGATATTGTACTTGGTTCAATGAGCCTCCTTCATGATTTCTTCCTTCAACTCCTTATCATCAAGTACACATAAACGATCCCAGAATCACAGAACTCCATCAATAAGAATGTTAAAATCCATCCAAGAGTCTCGATCAAGATCTCCAACAATATCCATTAAGAATGGATCACTTGCTTGCCCTTCTTAATTCTCTAGAGGATCTCAGGCTATACCTACAAGAAGGACAACAACATCCTATTACCCTTGACATATCACTAGATATTATAAAATTTTAAACAATCCAGCATCTCCATCTGCTTAATCTATAATCTTGCTATAAAACTGATCCGACGACTTAGAACATCCGCAACCACATTAGCTTTCCTCGGCTGATAATGAATCTCACAATCGTAATCCTTAAGGAACTTGATCCATCTTCACTGTCTCATATTCAATTCTTTCTACAAAAATAAATACCTGAGGCTCTTATGATCGGAATACACCAAAAATTTCTCACCATACAGATAATGCCTCCAAATCTTCAACGCGATTACTGTGGTGGCTAACTCCAAATCATCAGTCGAATAATTCTTCTCATCAACCTTCAACTGCCGAGACCCATAAGCAACCACCTTCCTATTCTATATCAAAACACATCCAAAAGCAACCTTAGAAGTATCACAATACGCCTCAAAACCACCAAAATCATCAGGAATAGCCAGAATCGGTGCCGATGTCAAACAATCCTTTAACTCTTGAAAGCTCTGATCACACTCTTCAGTCCATTCAAATCTCTCCTTCTTCGTCAATTGAGTAAGCGGCAACGTAATATGAGAAAAATTCTCTACAAATTGACAATAATATCTAGCCATATCTAAGAAACCATGGACCTCCATCACCATTGTTGGTTGACTCCAGTTGATCACAACCTCAATCCTCTTTGGGTCTACTGAGATACCTCCATTAGAAATGAAGTGACCTAAAAATACAACCACATTGAGCCAAAGCTCGCACTTCTTCAGCTTTGCAAACAACTTATGCTCCCTAAGGGTCTAGAGCATGGTCCTTAAATGCTTCTTGTGCTCAACATCACTCTTAGAATAAATCAAGATATTATCTTTTTTTTTTTTTGGTAAGTAAGTATTTTGGATTAACGAGAGAAAATAATTACACAAACTATGCTTTATTTCTAAGTATTATGACTTAGAAATAAAGCATAAGATGCTAGTGCATACCCCGAGCAGCTGGTACATCATAAAATAAAAAAAAATGTACAAACAACTATGTTCTAAGCCAATTATGGGCAGAGAGACATAGAAGCAGGGGAGTCTCCAAAACCTATGACTACAGTCAATACGAAAAAAGTTACAATAAGCGCTGTAAGAAACCAGTTAAAAACACACCGGCTTCAAAAACCACTCCGGCCTCTTAAGGCACACCGGCTACAAAATGCCTCTCCAGCCTTCTAGAGAGTAAAAGGCACTCCGGCTTCTGAATCCACTCCGGCCTCAAAATGTACAACACCATCAGGAAGCCACTCCGGCCACAAAACGCACTCCGTCTTCAGAAAGACACTCCGTCCTCGAAAACCCACAAACCACTACTCCTTAAAAAACCACTCTGGACTTAAGCCCGCAATCCACTTCGGCCTTTAAGTGTGCGAAAGGCCTCCGCCTTCAGTAAGCCACTCCGGCCACGCAACTCACTTCGGCTTCCAAGAGCTCCGGAATTTAAAAGGCACAGGGCCACTCAGTCCTCAGAAGACGTAAGTCTAGTCCGGCCTTCAAGAAGCAAAAGGCTGCTTCAGTCAAAAGGACTCCGGAGTGAACAGGCCACTCCGTCCACCAAGATGCATCCGTTGGACAGTAGCCCGATCAGTTTGGAGCATCAGAAAACGCCAGAAAACAACATCATGGACCAACATGCCTTTTTTTTTTTTTGGTAATTAAGTGAATTTGGATTAAAGGGAAAAGAATATAACATAGACATTGATCTTACACCAAGTGTTTTTCTGACTTGGAGTGAAATCAAAGTCACCGGGGCATACCCCAATCATCGCGATACAGAGGATACGCAATCAAAAACACCTAAAAAATCTATGTTATAAAACGAAAACTGAGGACCACAATATATACAGATGGGCCCGAAGCAACACATACTACATTCTGCAGCACAGCAACGCAGCAAAACATCAATCCCGCTACGACAACACAGCAGCAAAGCATTCTACAATGCTACACAGCACAGCACACATTAAGCCCACCGTAGCATTCATTCCAATGCCAGCAGTATAACAATCGGAGACAAACAGTGGAGCCAGCCACTGTCCGGCATCACAGCTACCAATGGTAGCACAACATGGAGAGAGAAATAGTGCTCCAGCAAAGGGAAGCAAAGCTGAAATCAGCAAAGCTTCAATCACTCCAGCCACATCGGCATTCGTCAACACCAACCAAAATAGCATCAAGCTTTTTTTTTTTTTTGGTAGGTAAGTAATTTGGATTTATGGGAGAAAAAATTTACAAGTAAGGATTTATCACCAAGTGTTTTTCCGACTTGGGGATAAACCAAAAAAGCTAGGGCATGCCCCGAGCACTTAAATACAACCGATGATACCAACTAAAGGACAAAATTGCTGGTAATCATACAACACAAGTGAATAACTCAAAAGCAATTCCTAGACAAAATAAGTAGCCATTCCTAGGCAAAATCCAAAAAGCCAGCAACAGGAAAGAGCCAGCAAGCAACCTTCATGGCTTTTTAGCACCATCAGCCTACGACCATCAGCAAGCGAGACTTGAAGCATCAGCAACCGTATCCCTTCGAACAAGGCCAGCAGACACAACATCTTCAAATGGAGAACATCCGACCAGCAGCTGAAATCCCACAACTCCACGCCACAGTAGCCAGAAAAACATTTCAGCAGCTCTAGCAAGGCTTTGCCACATTCAGCTCCACCAAATTCATCGGTTGCTGCACTACTGCATCTAGCAAACAACATAATGCAGCTCAATGGCTTCACTGCCCATTATCTGCACGGCAGCAAGCAAACGCATTGGCCAAGTCATCAGCCCACCTCAGAGACCAAAACCCAACACCAACAGCCACCAGGAAGCAGCCTTCATCAATCATTGCCGGCAGCAAAGGCAATTTCATACTGCAATACAACGACATCCTATCACAGAGCAGGAACAACACCAACACCCACAGGATCATCAAACAATAATGCAGAAAAAAGAGCTCGAGACAGTATATTAATCCAGAGTCCCTCAATCCCAATCTAGCCGCAGCAGTAGAAACAATAAAGTTCAGAGGAGGAATGTACAGCACATAGCAGCAAGCCAAAATTCAGATGATTCAATATTGTTGCAAAGCAACAACATCGACAAACTGGCAGAATTTGCCAGACAAAACCCACCACACGATAGCAGCGGACAGACAGGGCACTCCTCAACAAGAAGGAAGATTAGCAACCAAACGGTACCTCACTCAGCTACTCATCCCTCAGCCAAAACGTCCCAATCCAGAAACACATGGGCTCCCCAAACCCCATCACAAATGGGACCCACAGCCAGGGATAGAGCAGCTCCAGAGGACAATCGGCTCCTTCAATTCCTTCGAAATGAGACAGCAACCCATTGAAAATAAGCCGATGCAGAGCAGCAAAAGCAACAAACTGGCAGGAATCACCAAACCACAGCAATCCAAAGGACTACTACTCAAATTTCATTGGATTTGCCAAATGAAAAAAAACAGAGAAGCTCGCACATGTGAGAGTCAAGAAATTGCATAGCCAGCTGACAAGAGGCAGTGGCCCTCCGAGACCCCTGCACACCGAAACGAGACTCCAAGCCACATCAGAAATTAGTAGAAGGAAGGACCTTACCACACCCGAAGGGAGACAATCAACCAATCAGATCTTCGGCCAATTCTTCAGTACCCCGCCATTCAGCTCGAATCCAGAGCAGTACAGCATCCCCAAACTGACCACCAGGAGCAAAACTTAGGAGGAAAGACATCAGAGTGGCAGCGAAGACAATCGGGAGCGCCGAAACCTTCGAGAAGCTCAAAAGCCAACCAATCTCACAATTAGTTCGCGGGCGATTAAACCAGACACCAGACTCCCATCCAGATCTAAAGCAGGTCTAGAAGAGAACCGAGAAGATACCAGTGGGGCCAGCCAGGAGACCGGCCGGCAACGACACCAACCGGCCAGAGACGGCAAAGCCCAAAGGCAAAACAGCGAAGAGAAGAGGGCCTCGCGACGGGAGAAAAAGAAGAGGAGGAGAGACGGGAGACGGCCAGGCTAGGCACTAGGAGACCGGCCGAGGCCGACTCCGGCGCCGCCCAGCCAGGTGAGAGGCGTCGCTGAAGGCGTGACCAAAATCGAGTTCAAATTTTGAACTCGAGGGTTGAAGATGAAGAGAGAAGCGAGAGCTTCTCTCTCTAGCCCCTAAATTGTGTTAAGGGTAAGCTTTTTTAAGTGACTGGCCCCACAGCATTGCGGACCCATAACCCAGAAACCCCGAAGGATTTTTTGGGAGGCACAGTACCACTGATACCGCCGC
>JAODPA010054839.1:0-11408 GCA_025585075.1 Nepenthes mirabilis
TATCTAGGGTATTTATAATATCTTCATCTTGTAAATTTGGTTTTCAAAATACCTTGCTTTTGTTAATTATTAATAAATTAACAATTTTGATGGAGATATGCAGTATGATTAAGTAAATATAGATTGAGGTTATAAAAATGTGAACTTATGATATAGTTGTACCTAGTTTTTGTTCGATTAATGCAAGAATTATAAATAAAGGATCAAAATGTTCTATAAAATATAAAAGATTATTCATATATAACATAATCCACATAACCCCACTTAAAATTTTTATTGAACTATGACCGATCATCATATTAGCAAATGAATATGATGTATCCCTGGTGTCCGGATTGTGGTATAGATTAGGGGGTCATTTAATCTTCTACCGTTGGTTGAATTGAAGTAGATCCAATCTTCGTCGCTATTAACCTAAAACCTACACATTACAAATTATAAACGAGAAGTTAAAGGATTAGCGGGACTCATTTTTTAATTTACCTTCTAACACTCAAATTAGAAATATTTTCAATAAAATAGAAAAATATGAGGAGAATTTAAGAGAATATAGAGTTGCATGTTAATGGGGAATGTGAGAGGAGGACTGAGTACTATTATACACCCGATTAGGGGCAGCTTAAAGAGAGAAAAGAATCGGACTCCCGCTTTACGCCCAACGAGGGCCGGCTTAGAGAGAAAGTAGAATTGGGCTCCTCTCTAGTTGAACGCAGTCAGTAATTCACTAAAGTTATACTCAGTGAGTGTTCACTAGAGATGTACTCGTAAAGTGACTCACTATGGATACACCGGATAGATGGCTCACTAGGGATGTACTTGATAAGTAACTCACTGAGAATGTACTTGACAAGTGATTTACTAGTGGTGTACTCAATGGGGAGTGACTTTGTGAGGAGGGAAAATAGCTGTGTAAGAAAAAAGCTTAGTTCACATCTCCTTTTCGCGGGACGAAGGCTTTTCTTGGTCTAAAAAGGGGTCTCATGAGTTTAAGAAGGGCGTTCCCCTAACGCCAGAAAAGGATCTGCCCAACTGGATACCCCTTCATCCCGTGGTAGCAATGAGTATTTGTAATATTTCGTAGGTGATTATTCAACCATGTAATTGTTGAGAGCTATGCGATTATGTGTTTTGTTTTTAAATTTAGATGAACATTATAGATATATTTTTCATTCAACTTATTGAATTATGTGAATATCCTAGCCTCACAAATGTCTAATTCCATGTCCTTTTTTTTTTTGGCAACAACTTATTTAAGATATATATATAACAATTGATGATTCTCGTGACAAATAAACTATCTTCATCAATATAACAATACACTCCTAAGTTGTTACATATATCTAAATTTTGAAACTTCAAATTAGTAATTTTTTTCTCATTTTCCTTTTCTTTTTCTATTGATTCATCCAATTAAAATATTTAAATGCTCATCAATATCCTTTTGGAATAATGCTGTCGTTTGCTATTTCTTTTTATTCTTAATCCTCTCTTAATGGGTTTTTGTTAATATCAAAAGTTATCTTATAACAACCAATAATTCATAATCTATCAATTTAAATATCAGGCTTCTTAAAATTTTTTGATTATAAAATTTGTCAATATGGGTATTCTGTTTTTGCTTGAAGATCAAAGAAGCCATTATTTTATAACAACCTCTCCATGTGTCTTGCCGTAAAGTTTCATGCACTAGGTCAACTTTTTGTTTCTCCTCGTTGAAAGCCCAGTCAATGGATTTGCCGTGGCAATGAAATGCCAAATTTGTTAAGATCAACTTCATTTCTTGCAAAATGTCTTAGTTAAAGGCTAGTGGATCTCATCTGTGAGCATGCTTGTCACAAGTTTATCCATATCACTTGTCTTTTTTTTTTAATCTTTTGCTTTTATCCCTTGCTATACGATATCTTTGACTGCAAATTTTTCCAACATGTGCCATAGGAACAATATATACTAATAATATATTGTATATATTTTTATCCCCTTCACCATTATAAAAAAAAAAAGAAAAACACTTTCATAATAGAAAAAGAATCAACTAGTAGAGTTGCATAGGGAACATTTGGTTTTGTTGTGGAGATGGGGTCGTACCACATCAGTTAAGAAGAGGCAGCCTCATGCTTAAGTAGGGCTCATGCTTAAGTAGGAAGGCTTCATTCCTCCGTTGAGATGATTTTTGATGATAAATATGTATAAATGTGACGACTAAGATTATAGTCTTAGGCCTTTTCCAAACCAAATAACATTTTAAAAAGAATCGATTTGACCTTGAAACTTAACAAATTTATCAAAAATTAACATACGCTTCTCTAAATTATTCAAGTATATATAGATTGTTCCAAAATATATATTCATACAGTCTTAAAAGTGACTTTTCAAGATTAATAATCTCAAGAAGGGATGAAAGAAGTAGAAACAACCTGATTTATTTTAATTGGGGTTCAATTATGATGATTGTAGCATTTTGTATTATATAAGGTACGCAAAATCCATGATAGGTACTTTAAACTTACTATATTATATCATACAATAACATATTAATTTTTCAACAATATTACAGATATGATATATTTTATAATATGAGTTTCTAATAACTATCTCATAAATGTTAAGAAAAAAAGAAAAGTGTTTGGTGGTCCAACATTGGTACCTACTGTGTGGCCAAAGGGTGGCCCTACAACAATAAACCTTTTTTAGCACACAATTTAGAACTCATAGGATCAGGATTAGTATGAATGTAAATGCAAATATTGTTTATGTTCTCATAGCCATTCCTATACCTCCTGAACTCGGTATTATACGGATTTTGTTGTTTAGGCACTGACCAACTTTTAATTGATATATCCATTAATACATACAAAGAGAGATGTACGAGGGACATTCATTGGACACCCTTGAGTCACCTTTGGGTGATAAGATATCTCATTTATTTATTTATTATTATATAGGTCTGCTGTTGTGGATAGTTAGATAAGACATTACATTAGCTATGAGTTTCTTAATCCCACTAATATCACCATCAATCAAATTACATATCTTTTATTTAATACTGTACTAATTTTGTTGGATTTGTCTATTCTGCACAACTATGGTTGGCAACAGCTATTAAACACACTGCAAAAAAGCATTTTGGAAGGATTATTTAACAACTTGGAGGTATCATTCCAATATTTCAAAAAAGACTTCTAGGGTGTAATAAATATAAAAGATTTTTAATTTCAAGATGTCATTGAGCTAATTATAAAAGATTTCTTAATCCCACTAATATCACCATCAATCAAACTACATATCTTTTATTTAATACTGTACTAATTTTGTTGGATTTGTCTATTCTGCACAACTATGGCTGGCAACAGCTATTAAACATACTGCAAAAGAGCGTTTTGGAAGGATTATTGAACAACTTGGAGGTATCATTCCAATATTTCAAAAAAGACTTCTAGGGTGTAATAAATATAAAAGATTTTTAATTTCAAGATGTCATTGAGCAATATTAGCACAAAACTAATGGCGATTTGATATGACATTGAAATCTGCATGACATTATCCCTAAAACACTGGAGTGATAAATTTGAACCACATAAGTTTAGAGTAAATATAAAATTCCATTTTAAACATTTTAGATACTGCCAAAATTGAATCACTTTGGGACTGTTAATCTGCATTCTAGGAATATACTGCCTTTCTTGTGAAGGTTGTTTCTGACACAATATATCAATCGATTTCCTGCTGTGTACATATGTCCATATCTCAACTTAGTCCACAATGAATGCACCTTTATCATCATTCATGTTGCTCTCAGTGTTTGTTATTCGTCTTGTAAGGATGGGGATATTGTTGGGGTCACTCCCGAGTGGCACTTATGTCCGCAGACTCCATTAGAGAAATGGACGAGGACTTTGATGATTGGTCCGAGAAGTCTGTTAAAGCCGACGGGGACTTATTGAAGGCGTCATATCTTAGAGGTTGTTGAGGACATGAACGAGAACCCTGAGAGCGTAGGCGTTGACTCTATCTTCGTAGGCCTGTTGCAACCGTATTTTGCAGGTGGGTTAGTCACCTACTCTGATTGGATGTTGAGGCGGCTGCAATTTTTCAGATGTCAGGCCTGCTATTCTGTCACGCTGGGCGTGCGCCTGTCATGGCAGGCCTAGGCGGCGTGGTCCTACCACCCTAATGCCAGTAGGGTGGCTGGCTGTCCACTAGGCCATTTGTATATATATACAAGGCTTGTGTGCCCTTACTGTGTGCATGTGTGCTGCCAAGAGGATTTGGAGAGCTTGCGCCGTATTTTTGTGAGCAGCCTTGGTGTGAGCATTGAAAGAGCTGTGGGCAAGCTTTGTTATAAAGATAGAGTGAGAAACATTTTAGAGATAGATTGTACACTTGAGATTGTTTTCATTTCGTTTGAGTTTGTATAGCTAACACTTGTAAACAATCCTTTCATAGTATATTCTTTCGTGGTTTTTTCCTTGATTGAAGAAGGGTTTTCTACGTTAAAATTTCATGTGTTCTCTCCCGTTTTTCTATCGTTACTTTTCTTGTCCGTCCGAGAGCTCTTATCTGTGTTGCTATCCGAGAGTTTTATCCGCTCGGTCACCATGCCTTCCGTGTTTTGCGCCAACAAGTGGTATTAGAGACAGGTTCTTTGAACGGTGATCTTGTTGCTGGCTGCCATGGAGGTTGGAAGCAAAATGATTTGCTTGAACGGATCAAACTTTGACACCTGACAGAGCAAGATGTCGAACTTGCTCTTTATAAAGTCCATGCATAATCCCGTTTTTACTATAGAAAAGTCGGCGGTAAAAACGGACGAGCAGTGGACGTTGGAGCACAAGCAAATGTGCAGTTATATCCGACAGTTTGTGGATGACAACGTGTACAATCACGTTCGCGGAGAGACAAATGCTGAGACGCTCTGGGAGAAGTTGGAAAAGCTCTATGCCTCCAAATCCGAGAATAATAAAATTTATCATTTGATGAGGCTGATGCAAGTCTGGTACAAGGATGGCACATCTGCTTTCCACCTGAATGAGTTTCAGGGCTGCGTGGACAGGCTGACTGGCATGGGGATCAAGTTCGAGGATGAGGTCCTCGGACTCGGGTTGCTAGCAACCCTCCCAGACTCATGGGAGGTTATAAGGATCACCATAGCCAATACAGCTTCTAACGGCGTGGTGACTTTAGAGATGGCCAAAGGAGCTGTGCTGAACTAGGAAGTGCGACGGCGTTCTCAAAGCACGTCCACCTCTCAACACTCTGAGGTCCTTGTTATCGAATCGAGGGGAAGGAGCCGAGGACGTGGCCCAAAGTCTGAAGACAAAGGGCGGAGTAAGTCACGTTCTCGGTATCAAGACATGAAGTGCCACCATTGTGGTAAGAAAGACCACATCAAGAAATTTTGTTATAAGTGAAAGTGTGAAAACGCTGGCAAGCAGAGGGGCGAGAAGAGACGAGGCGAGGAAGAATCCTCGGTCTCTATTGTTATAGGAGGTGATCTCCTTTTAGCCTGCGAGTCTAAAGACTCTGTAAATATAGTTGAGCAGGCTTTTGACTGGGTGGTGAATTCTGACGCATCCATCCACGTCACGTCCAAGAGAGAGTTGTTCTCTACTTACACTCCGTGCGCCCCAGGAGTGTTGAGGATGGGCAATATAGAGACGTCCGAGATTATTGGATGAGGAAACGTCTCCTTGTTGACGAGCACTGGAGCCCGACTGTTTTTGAGGGACGACCGACACGACTCCGATATTCGGATGAATATCATCTCAGTAGGAAGGCTGGATGATGAAGACTACTGTAGCGTCCTTTGTGACGGCAGTTACAAGTTGACAAAGGACTCCATGGTTATTGCCCGAGGAGTAAAACCCTCAGGCCTTTACACAGTAAAAGTCCAGGCCGAGGTGGCAGAGGTGAATGCCACAGGAAGTGTGGAGTCCTCGGGCCTGTGGCACAAGAGACTCGGACACATTAGTGATGTGGCATGAGTCATCTGGCGAAGAAGGGTCTCATTCCGCAGATGGATGGAGACAGGTCAAGGACTTGCCCTCACTGCATGGCGGGAAAGTAGCGCAAAGTCTCCTTTCAAGGAGACATATCTGGCAGGAGATCCGAGGTCTTAGAGCTTGTCCACACGAATGTGTGTGGTCCCCTCCCAGAGAAGTCTTTTGGAGGAATACAATATTTTGTCTCCTTCATTGACGATTGCTTGAGGAAGCTGTGGGTGTTCCCGTTGAAGACCAAAGATCAGGTTGCGGGAACCTTTGAGCAGTTTCATGTCCTCGTGGAGTGTGAGACCGGAAGGAGGTTAAAGGCCATTCGGAGCGACAACGGCGGGGAATACATTGGGACGTTTGATACCTATTGCAGAGCTCACAGTATCAGACATCAGAGAACTCCACCCAAGACACCACAGTTGAATGCCGTGGCCGAGAGGATGAATCGCACCCTGATGGAAAGGGTCAGGTGCATGTTATCCGAGGCTAGGCTTTCGGGATTTTTTTGGGCCGAGGCTTTAAAGGCGGCCGCCCACGTGATCAACCGGTCACCCTCTAAGAATCTAGACGGGGAAGTTTCAGAGCGGATTTGGACCGCGAAGGAGCCAGCGTACAGCCATCTTCGGACTTTCTGCTACAAAGCCTTTGTTCATATTCCGAAAGATGAGAGGACCAAGTTGGAGCCAAAGACAAAGCAATGTATCTTTCTGGGCTATGGAGAGGAAAAATTTGGGTATAGGCTCTATAACCCAAAGGAAAGGAAGCCGGTCCGGTCCCGAGACGTGATTTTCGTTGAGGACGAGACCATTGAGGACATTGGGAATGAGAAGAGAACTCATTTCAGCACTTTCCGGACGGACAGAGTTGATACTGATGCTGTCCGTCCAGTACCTCATGAGTCCGATGTCGGTGGATCAGGTGTGGCAGGCAACCAAGGTGAGGCGGTTCCAGCGCCTCAGGATCAGGTTGAAGATTTTGCACCTCCACAGGCCGAGGTAGCCCCTGTGAGACGGTCGTCTAGGGAGAGACGTCCGTCCATCCGCCTTTCAGCAAGTGAGTTTGTCCTCCTCACTGATACTGGAGAACCAGAAGATTTTAATGAGGCCAGGTATAGCACTCAAAAGGATAAATGGTTTGAGGCCATGAAGGAAGAGATGACCTCTCTTTATGAGAACCATACCTTTCAGTTGGCTGAATTGCCTAAGGGGAAGAAGGCCTTGAAGAACAAATGGGTCTTCCGGCTGAAGGCGACCAAGGACACAAGCAAGCCAAGACACAAAGCACGTCTTGTAGTGAAGGGCTTTGGTCAACGAAAGGGTGTTGACTTTGATGAGATTTTTACACTTGTTGTGAAGATGTCCTCGGTCCGTGTTGTGCTCGAACTGGCAGCGGCTTTGGATCTGGAGATAGAGCAACTGGATGTCCAAACAGCTTTTCTCCATGGAGATCTAGAGGAAGAGATCTACATGGAGCAACCAGACAGTTTTAAAGTCAAGGGAAATGAAGGACTAGTTTGTCATTTGAAGAAGAGCTTGTATGGGTTGAAACAAGCTCCAAGACAGTGGTACCGGAAGTTTGAGTCTGTTATGGTCAGACGAGGATACCATAAGACTGCTTCCGACCTCTGTGTCTTTGTTCAGAGGTTATCGAAAAATGACTTTGTCATCCTCCTCCTTTATGTGGATGACATACTGGTTGTCGAACAGAATAGCGCTCGGATCAAGAAGCTGAAGGTGCAACTGGGACAGTCTTTCGCCATGAAAGACTTCAGTCCGGCGAAACAGATTCTGAAAATTAAAATTTTTCACGACCGAGGGGACAAGAAACTCTGGCTGTCCCAGGAAGGTTATGTTGAAAAGGTGCTTCAGAGATTCAACATGAAAAGCTCCAAGCCTGTCAGTATCTCTTTGACCAACCATTTTAGGCTGAGCAAGTAGCAGTGTTCGTCCTCGGACACTGATAAGGCGCGCATGAGTAAGATTCCTTACTCTTCGGCCGTTGGTAGCTTGATGTACGCAGCCGTGTGTACGCGGCCGGACATTGTTCATGCGGTTGGCCTTGTGAGCAGATTTCTTTCAAACCCAGGTATGGAGCATTGGCCCGCGGTTAAGTGAATTTTTAGATATCTTCGCGAGACCTCTAAGATGGGTTTGCAATTTGGAGGAGAAAAGCCTCAGCTGATTACGTTCACAGACGCAGATATGGCCGGGGACGTTGATTCTCGAAAATCAATGTCCGGATACTTGGTGAAATTTGCGGGAGGGGCGGTCTCCTGGCAGTCCAAGTTATAGAAGTGCATCGCTCTCTCGACTATTGAAGTAGAGTTCATTGCCGTAACCAAGTCCTGTAAGAAAATTCTCTGGATGAAGAGGTTCGTCCAAGAATTGGGTCTAAGTCAAGAGACGTACGAGGTCCTCTGTGATTGTCAAAGTGCCATTCATTTGTATAAGAACTCCTCATTCCATTCGAGGTCAAAGCACATTGACGTGCGTTATCATTGGGTGAGAGATAGTTTTGATGATGGGCAGCTATCCATTGGAAAGGTCCACTCGGATGACAATGGCTCGGACATGTTGACCAAGGTTTTGCCGAAGGGAAAGCTGGGAGTTTGTTGTGATATTGTCGGTCTGACTAACTTTACTCGGTCGTAAGAAAAAGTTTGTTAGGGTCACTCCCGAGTGGCACTTATGTCCGCAGACTCCATTGAAAAAATGGACGAGAATTTTGATTATTGGTCCGAGAAGCCTGTTAAAGCGGACGAGGACTTATTGAAGGCGTCATGTCTGAGAGGTTGTTGAGAACATGGACGAGGACCCTGAGAGCGTAGGCGTTGACTCTATCTTCATAGGCCTATTGCAGCCGCGTTTTGCAGGTGGGTTGGTCACCTACTCTGATTGGATGTTGAGGCGGTTGCAATTTTTCAGATGTCAGGCCTGCCATTCTGGCACGCCCGGCGTGCACCTGTCATGGCAGGCTTAGGCGGCGTGGTCCTGCCACCCTAGCACCAGTAGGGTGGCCGGCTGTCCACTATGCCATTTATATATATATACAAGACTTGTGTGCCCTTACTGTGTGTGCATGTGTGCTGCCAAGAGGATTTAGAGAGCTTGTACCGTGTCTTTGTGAGCAGCCTTGGAGTGAGCATTGAGAGAGCTGTGGGCAAGCTTTGTTGTAAAGATAGAATGAGAAACACTTTAGAGAGAGATTGTACACTTGAGATTGTTTTCTTTTCGTTTGAGTTTGTGTAGCTAACACTTGTAAACAATCCTTTTATAGTGTATTCTTTCGTGGTTTTTCCCTTAATTGAAGAAGGATTTTCCACGTTAAAATTTCGTGTGTTCTCTCCCGTTTTTCTATTGTTACTTTTATTGTCCGTTTGAGAGCTCTGCTCTATATTGCTGTCCGAGAGCTTTGTCCGCTCGGTCACCGTGCATTCTGTATTTTGCGCCAACAAATATCAATTAATATCCTATTGGTTTAAGTTATGTGGGTCGATGGAGTTATCAATTAATACCGTATTATCTCTTCTGCTGGTCATGAATAAACGAATAACATGTTGCACATTTTTTTTTGCCAAATATGTGAATTCTGACAGTAAAGGGAACACCTCTTTTTCAGCGGAAAGCTTACTTATTCATAATGATCAGAATGCCGGCCCACAATCTTCTTACCAAATGCTCGAGAGCAATAGAATGAACCAACAAACTCACTCAATTTATTATTACTTGAACTGGAAACTGTCTTGCTGAAAAGACTCCTACCAAACCACTTGACCTTTATCTTGGTGAAGAAAGTAAACAGAAAACCAAGAGGGGGAAGAAAAGTGGGAAACAATCATTAGAGACATTAACCAGTGCCTCCAAGCACCTTCTTCAGCAACTTCACCTGAGCATCACTCAGGAAAGTAGTCTTCTCTACCAATTCAGAAGGCAAATCGTTTGCAAATAGAGCGAAATCGAGGATTTGGAGTCCAGGGCTCGAGCTACTAAAGCTAACAAATGCAATAGCTGGATTCCCACCGCTATTAAGTTGGAAATGTAGCAGACCTTGTGGGAAAACCATGATATTCCCCTCATATAGTGTTTTTATGTACACTTTGTTAGATGAAGATATGAAGCCGGCACAGATTGTTCCTTGTGTGACAACTAAAATTTCCGATCCCCCCGGGTGTGTGTGCATTGGCACAACTCCGTTTATATCTAAATCCAACCTCGCGAAGGAAATGCCAAGCCCATTGACACCTGGAAATTGAGCAGCAAATGCCGGAGTTACAGCAGCCTTGATAATGTTCGAGGTGTTACCTGGAGCCCCTAATCCATAGTGAACGAAATCGTCCACGGTGACATCAGCAGGATTCTTGCAAGAGTATCCTGCAGGTCCATTAGGAAGCGTGAAATCTGCAACACAGAAGTCCACAACACTCGCTTGAGAGTAAGAGAAGAGGAGAGTGAAGATGAAGAAGATTGGAAGAATCATTTTCATGGAGCTAGTGATGGAATTGATTTTGCCTTGCTTTTGGGTATGTATGTCTGAGTTAATTTGACTCTTTATATAGCACCAGATGGTCTAGATAGAATGGAAAATATCGGACCAACTTGATTGGTTGCTCCGGCGATGCCCATGGTGGTGGGAGCGAGAAGGGACAGTCTATGTGCTGTGATGCATGTGATAATGTGGCCCTCACCGCAAGTTGACGACAATTAGTGTCTTTTTTGTTTGAAATTCTGATATTTCCTTGCATTGGAGCGATATCTTTCAATCATTTGTTGTACTATCATCAAATTGAATCCCATACAGTTTTGTGATTAAAAAAGTAAAGGCATTCATAACTGGGCTGTCACTATGGACGTCCATGAGCATATGAAGCTACAGAAGCCATTTTGACTACTAGTCAAATGTTTCTGTGGCTGCCTTCTTGTCACTTGGAAAGATAGCCATCCAAAAATGTGTGGAGATTGTTAATTGCTCATTTTCTTGGATGGTTGTTATTATCTATTGGAAGCATGTACTGATGTTTCCCTCTTAGACCCACGGGGTCCGTTTGTAATATGTACATGGAGGTTTGCATAAGAATTTAGAGATGATATAATAATCAAAATATGATATAATCTGATATGAATTGATCGAATTTTAGGTGTTATGATCAGGTTTGCATTTAGGGAAAATCGAAAACTTCATAAATGGGTAGGTGGGTTTGGGTTTATCAAGTTGTTCTAATCCAAACTCGACTCAAATACTCATAATATAAATTGAACAATTAGGTTGTTTTATTTTATAAAATGTATGTTGGGATGTTAAGTGACATGCTTGATGAGTTATTCGGCACTTGAAAAACTATGGAGATTTGTTCTATTTTATAATTTAGGAGTGAAAATGCATCCGTCCTTATACAAGTTGTTTTATAATTTTTAATTTTTT
>JAODPA010054850.1:0-11408 GCA_025585075.1 Nepenthes mirabilis
TTTTATCAATATACTAAATCTTTTTATTATTTATCTTTAAGGATTAGGACTAGTAGGCCTTACCAACTGATAAAGTAGTTAATCAAGAAAAGGATTGTGTATACTTCCATACAATTTAACGCCAAACTCTCCTATTCAACACTTGGAAATGAGCGGTATACTTATAACCTAGTATACGAGGTCATAAAACTTATACTATCAAAAGTTTCCTCACGGCAAGAGGCAGTCCTCGAGTTTTCATAATAATATCATAAAGCATGTCAGAAAATATCACTCTCTGAAATAAATTTTTAGTCTAATTTCTTAATTTCTTTTTCAAAACTTCTCATCGAAGCTTTTATACTTGTTCTTGATACTTCTTAATTTTCTCCACTCCAAAAGAAAATAATCATATTTCTTGAGACTTACAAAGTTTCCATTTAAACTTTTCATAATATCAAAACATATAAATTATAAAATCTGATAATCAGTAATAAACTTTAAGTCTTAAAAGAAATCAAATATTGATCAGTTTAATAGTTTTAACTTTAAAATTTTACATATGCTAAAAATTCAGAATTAACATATAGTATATTTGGCTGATTCGACTGCCGGTTTGGTAGTTGATTTGGGGCTAGCTTGAGTTAATTTCTCCAGTACAATTTCAGCTTAATTACCTGATAATTCGGTTACCAGTTCACGGTTGATTTAATGGTTGGTTCAAAGGTTAGTCAATGCAAATTTTTACCATTAATTTCAGCATTAGCAAGCTAATTTAATGAGTCGATTCAAGGGTTCAAAGGATTTTCATAAGCTAAAAATTTCAACATGTGTTGGGTTGGTTCAACTGCTTGTTTAAGGCCTAACTCGGTGGTCAGTTTTAGGTAAATTTTACAAGTTGATACTTCAATATCATCTCATAACACCTTGGTTGTTTTGTAGCAGGTTCAGCCAGTTTAGGGGCCGATTCAGTACCTGCAAATTCAGCATCAGTATGGATACTATTAGTCAGTTTTGTTGCTGTTTTGGGGCCCGATTTAGTGGCCGATTTGGGGTATCTTTTGCAACCGATTTACTGGTGGACAGTTCAGTCTTAGTATATGATGGTCGGTTTGGCTATCTGTTCAGCCGGTTTAGAGCTTAATTAAGTCTAATTACCTAGGCTACCAAGTTCAGATCAGCATTGATGCTGGGGTCAATTTTGTTGTTGATTTGAGATCTAATTCAGTGGTTAGTTCAGGTCCAATTTTATAGGTAGATACTTCAATATCACTACAAGATACTTAGACTAATACAACTACCAGTTTAACCAGTTTAGGGGCCAATTCATGGTCGATTTAGGGCTGTCATTTCAGCATCAGTATGGATGTTGTTCAGTTGGTTTTGTTGTTGTTCAAGAGCTCGGTTCAGTGACCGGTTCAGAGTATTTTTGGAAGCCGATTTGCACATTGACACTTCAACCTTAACACATGAGGTATTGGCTGGTTTGGCTGCCGATTTAGCCAGTTTAGGGCCCGATTCAGTCTATTTTTTCCAACCTGTCAAGTTCAACATTATCATAAATGCAAGGGCTGGTTGTGTTGCTGATTTGAGACTCGGTTCAGTGGCCAGTTCAAGCCTAATTTTACAGGTTGACTCTTCAATATCATCTCAAGATACTTATGCTAATATGGCTGCCGGTTCAATTGGTTTAGGGCCCGGTTCCGCCTGTTTTCATAGGTTGCAATTTCCAGCCTCAACATAAATGTTGTGACTAATGTTGTTATTGGTTTTGGGGCCTAGTTCAGTAGCTGGTTCAACCCATTTTCATGGGTCAAATTTTTATAGAAGCAGTAAGGAGACTTAGCTAATTGGTTACTGATTTGGACCGGTTTGATAGCTAGTTGGTGGCCAGTTTAGCTGATTTTCAGCAGGGTGCTCAGAGGCTTGTTCAAGTGGGTGTTCCAACTAGTTCAGCACTTCAACCATTTTATTTCCTATTCTTAAATGATAATCTGATAAAAACAATATGGAACTAAAGTATTAGAGCAACAGTACTTAAAAGGAATTAGCAAAAATCAGCAACAATTGAAGGAAAGGTATAAAATACACTTGCCTAAAAATTTAGTTGGATTTCTTTACTTCTCTTGCCTTTTGGTTCACCCCCTTCTGCTTCCTTTCAGCTTCCCCTTTTTTTCCATCCTTTTCTCTCCTCTTCACCTTTCTCCTCTTTAAATAAGCTAAAACTATTGCCCCAAAAGCAGATTAGTGTCCTTAATGTTTGTTGAATCACTAATCTATTTTATTGCCATGTGTTGCTGTAGTTTGTTGATGTATACTGCTGTCATGTGTGTGCTAAATCCTTATGCCATGTGTGTGTGTTGTTTCCTTGCTGAATTATTAAAAATTTAGCTGAAGTGGAGCTACTGTGTTGGAGCTGAATTCTTGTGCCGTGTTGATGCTGTATATTGCTAAATCGTTAGCTCCTTGGAAGCATGTTGCTACCTTATTTTATTCCCTCTGCTGCTATCTCTGCTGATGTGCTGCTATCATGAGCTGTGCTCCTTGTTGAATTATTGGAAATTCAGCTGAAATGGAGCTGCCATGTGTGTTGTTTTCCTATTGAATAGTTGGAAATATGATGCTGCCGTGTGGCAGCCTTCCCCTTTCTGAATTATTGGCTCTGTCCTGTCTGAGTGGCCGAGGACATTGATAATGACTATGTCGTGAGATTTCTTGGCTGTATGATTCGGGTAAAATGCCCTCATTTTGGAAAATTTGCCCGAGGACATCGATAAAATGTCCTCTGTTTTTGTTTCTGCTCTGAGTTGATGATGAAGTTGCGGGTCTAGAGGCAGGCTCTAGTCTGTGATTTTTGATGCTAATATCCTGGATTGGATGCTCTCAGAAGGAGCGGTAATTGTAGCGCGACATGCTGAGGGAGATTTCGAGGTTGATGAGATGTGATACCTGAAGGGGCAGTACTGGTCAGTTTGCCGGCTTCATTGTTGCTGCTGCTTTGATTCCGAGTTTGGAGCGGCGGTTTTCAGTTGCTCTAGGTTTGATACTAAACAAATCTGGTGAAGATGGTTTATTGTGTGTGTGTATTTTGGCCGGGTTGCATGTGACCGGTTTAGATGATGCTTATCTAGATGTTGTGTGTTGTGTTTTTGCACGTTTTCATGAATTGGTTCATGGTGGTGCTCAGGGTATGCCCCAACTCGTTATTCTACCTCTAAGTCGGCAAATTACTTAGAATTAGAATATCGTCTTGTAATTTCGATTATTTTAAATTTACTTTACTTATCAAAAAAAAAAAAGCTTGGGTTGTATTTGGCCCAATAAATTTAATTTGGTTGTTTATCGGTTAAAAATTTAGTAACTGAATTGGCTTTTTGTCACCCCAAAATTAATTCAGTTGTTAACAAGTTGAAATTTCAGTGGCCGAGCTATCCTTTTAATCAACCGTAATTAAATCGGTTACTGATTGGATCCATCGGATAATTTTTCATCTCATAGTTGTGTCCCGAGATGAGCTTCCGGGTTTTTAACATAATTAGATAATTAACATAATTATGAAACTTGATTCTTACCGCAATCTTTAGACTTGTGAAAATATTTAAATTCACATATTTTAATTTTAATGGTCAGTGATTTTCAAGATTTTTGACCCTATCATTTCTCCATAATATTTGACCTCGATTTCCTTTAATTATAATTTGTATAATAGGGAGATTTTGGGCTTTATAGGTGCTTGTCCAAGGAACCATCCAACTGAAAGTTATCCTAGGAATGTACCCTAGGACGACATCTTATGTACTAACGTTCATAGTTGTTGACCTGTTTTTAGTTTATAATGCCATCCTAGGTTGGCCCTACTTGACTACATTTGGGACCGTAACATTGATCGCACACCTAAAGATGAAAGTCTCTATAGCTTGTGACATTGGAAAGGTTTTGGGCGACCAAGCAATAGGTCGGAAATGTTATTTGTCCCTGGTTACCCAAGCCACTCCAAACCTGCCGATAGAGAACTTTGATCATAGAGATGAAGCGACTCTACAGTAGTCCCAGTCCGGCAAGATGACAAACTACATTCCCCTAAACCTTGGTGATTCGGAGAGGCGCGTGCAGATAGGGGGCACACTTGCTGAACCCCTGCTTGACTAACTGATCACTTTCCTATGGCAGAACTCTGACATCTTCGCATAAACCCTCATAGACATGCTAGGGATTTCGATCAAGGTCATGGGACGTTGGGCCACAATTTGGGTCACAAGCTCGTAAGGCAGAAACGGAAAAACCACTCCATCGAAAAGCTCTTAGTAATCCAGGAGAAGGTAAATAAATTGCTTGACGCTTATTTCATGAGGGAAGTCTAGTATTCGAACTGGCTCTCTAATGTGGTCTTCGTCAAGAAGAACAATAGAACGTGCAAATGTGCATTGACTTCATCGATGCCAATAAGGCATGCCTAAAGGACAATTTTTCGTTGCTGAGGATCGACCTACTGGTAGATACCACCTTTGAGCATGAGTTGCTCAATTTCATGGATGCGTACCAGGCTACAACCAGAGCTGGATGAATCTCGAGAACGAGGAGCATAATTTTTTTATGAGGGACCAGGGGACATACTGCTACAAGGTTATACCTTTCAGGTTGAAGAATGCAAGTGCCACGTATCAGCGGCTTGTGAGTAAAATATTTGAGGCTCAGATTGGCTGAATTATAGAGCTGTACATAGACGACATACTTGTCAAAAGTAAAACCACTGATGATGATATCCGTGACCTCAGCAAGGCCTTTGGGGTGCTCCAGGTACACCGGATGAAGTTGAACCCTGCCAAAGCATTTTTGGAATATCCTTAGGAAAATTCCTAGGTTTCATCGTTTCTCGGTGGGAGATTGAGGAAAATCCAGAAAAGAAAAAGGAGATCATGGATATGAGCTTGCTGAGGATCGTGAAGGATGTTCAGAGGCTTATCGAGAGACTTACAATGCTCTAATCCTTCCTAACAAAATTTGGGGATAAATACCTCCCTTCTTTAAGGCCTTGAGAGGGATAAAGGAGAATAACTTTCAATAGACGACTGACTGCTAGACCACCTTTGAGGAGCTAAAGAAGTACCCTGTCAGCCCGCCTCTCTTGACATCACCAAAAGAAGGCAAGGAGCTATACCTTTACTTGGTAGTTTTGAAGGTGGCACTAAACTCAATTTTGATCCGGCAGCAATCTAATGTACAACGGCTAGTCTACTATGTCAATTAGACTTTGATAGGTGTCAAGACCCACTACACGCATGCCAAAAAAATCACACTGACACTTGTCTATTCAGCTAGAAAATTATGGCCCTACTTCTAGGAATATAAAATAATTGTCCTGACCGAGCAACCCTTAAAGAGAATCCTGTAGACGCTTGACATGTCAGGATGGCTAGTCAAATGGGCCATCAAATTGGACGAGTTTGACATAGAATTCAAGTTAAGGCCAGCTGTAAAAGGGCAAGCTCTAGTGGATTTTATTGTCGAGATCACAACCTCAGTTCAAGACACTGATGATCCTAGCAAAGTCAACCACTGGCATGAGGCGTTGAAGTGGACCCTCCACATAGAAGGGTCCTGGACGCATACCGATAGTGGCACTGGAGTGATTCAAAGGACCTCCGACGGGTTGGAGATGAGGTACTCATTGAAGCTTGGATTTCTAGCTATCAATAATGTTGTCAAATATGACACCCTATTTGTTGGGTTACGATTGGCAAAAGATTGCTCGACAAGAACCGTCTATAGTGACTTTGAGCTAATCGTCAACCAAATCTACAGAAATTTCGAGGAGTCGAGCCCTTTGCTCGTGAAATACCTCACTAGAGCAAGGTGCATGGCCTAGAAGTTTGATGAGGTTGATTGGTGCACATCTCGAGGGAAGACAACTAGAAGGTTGACTACCTAACGAGGGCCGCCACAACCGAAAGCTAATAATAGTACTCCAGAGTCATGAAATAGCACCTGACCTCTCAGAGTATAGAAGAATCTGAGCAGGTAGTATAGGAAGTTTTTAACAGTGAAAGCTAGATGTCACCTTACTGGAGATATATCACGGATGACACCCTACCAGAGAACCTCGATGACACTAAGCACGTAAAGAAGATGGTCAATTGGTACACCATTGTCGATGGGAGGTTGTATCGTCGGGGATACTCCGCCCTGTACTTGCGATGTCTCACACTAGAAGAAATCGACTGCGCATTAAGCGAGGTACATCTCGGCATCTATGGATCACATATCGAGGGAAAGAATCTTTCCTTCAAGATAAAGATAATGTGGCAAGGCTATTGTCGGCCAATAATGAAAAAAGATGCTATGGATTTCATAAAGAAATGCAAGAACCGCCAAATCCATGTGAACCTACTCCATTAACCACTCACAGAGCTGAGGACCCTTCGGGCCCCTTGGCCATTCGTGCAATAGGGGTCAACATACTTGGCCCCTTCTCTATTGCGTCCGGTAGAGGAGGTTTGTTATAGTGAGTATAGACTACTTCGCGAAGTGGGTCGAAGCCTCCCCATCGGTTCGGATCACCGAGCAAAATTGTCTGGCAAAACATCATTTGCAAATTCGGGATTCTTGAGATTGTCATAACTGACAACGGAACACAATTCACCAACAAGCACTTCACCAAATATTGCATAAGTTTGAGCATCCGGTTGGTCCACACCTCAATTGTCTACCCCTAAGCAAATAGGTAGGTGGAGGTTATCAAGTGAAGCCAACTACACGGGCTAAAGACCAATTTGCAAGATTTGGGGCTCCTGAGCAAATGAGCTACCTTTCGTGCTGTAGTCAATTTGTGCTTCGGAACTAAGGCAATCATCTCAGTCAAAATCGGACTGCCTAGCCTTCGCGTCGAGGGTTTTAATCAACTCAACAACTCCCAATGACTTAGAGAGCATCTTGACCTACTCAAAGAAACACGAGACGTGTCCAAGATTCACACAGCTGCCTATCAATAGCAAATCGCTTGATACTATAATAAAAGGGTAAATTCTTGTCAATTCGAGATAGGGAACTTGGTCCTACGAAGTATGGAGGCCACAAGAAAGAACACTAATAGGAATAGCTTTGCCTGAACATGGAATACCCATTCCTCATCTCGGCAATCCTGCGGAACGATGCCTACGAGTTTTATGCCTAGAATGGAAAGCTAGTCCCAAGGATTTGGAATACCATTCACCTCAACAAGCATTACTAGTAATCTTGTACTGAACCTAGGTAGGTCGAACATACATTACCAAGCGTGCTTGTGAAAGTGTATCATATTTAATGAAATGATTTGTTTATTTGATTACTATTTGTTAATTGTTATTAATATTTGTCTATCTATATGAATACTTGTATGACATTATATAAGTTCAAGTGACCTGAATAGCCTCTAAGTCGGATGAATTCTCATTCACGTATTACTAAACCTCGGTCCCTCACCAAGTGGCCCACATGCGGTCAAATTTAAACCTTGATCCCAAACCGAGCGGCCCACACGCTGTCGTATTTGAATCTAGATCCAGCACCGAACGGCCCATATGCAGTCAAATTTAAATCTCAATCTCACATTGAGCGGCCCACACGGTCAAATCTGAACGTTGGTCTAGTACCGGGTGGTCCATGCACGGCCGAACACTAAAATCTTAGGAGGCTTTTCAGCATACGTGTGACGATTCCCCCAATAGGGATAAGCACTGTCTGTCAGTGATGGTCAGCGAGTTAGGATTCAATGCATAAGAATGACATCCTTTAGGGAGATGATCTCTAGTACACACGGACAATGACCCTAACTTTGCCAAAGCCCAACAATGACAACAATGACACTTAGCCGGCAAACAATGGTGTGTCACAAATAAAACTGCATAAAAATATAAAGACTGCAACAATGATCATGAAAATTTTCTCCCATTCAATGCAAAGTCAGACTATACAAGTGTGCCAGTGTTACATATACAGAAGAAAAGAATGCTACCCGAAGGCTGAGGGCTTATCGGAGGACGTGACAAGGGCTCCTCCTTGTCAGGAAAATCAGACAAATCAAACTAACATTGTGCAACCCTGTTCCTTGCATCAAAGAAGCCGATAGGAAAGGTAGGGTCAATGAGGGAAGCAATCTACTGACACAGGTGAATGCCATCCAAAAATCTGGTATTCGAAGCCTGGCCCACCTCCTCTAGGCTAAACTAGATCATCAACTCTGCTCCCAGCCTAGCATTCTTGCTCTGGAGGTTTGCAAGATATTTCTCGGCAGCCTATACAGCATCTTGGGATATCTGCAGCTCTTCCCTGACCCCTGACAGTTGAAGCTCAAGGCTGGTGGCCCAATTTGGGCACTATTGGGTCTCGAAAGTGGCGGCATCCACCTGACCCTGCATCTCCTCAATCACATTTGGGTCGACCCGCCTCTAAATGAGGCACTAGATCTCCCCTTCCAATCAGTGAATCCTAGATGACCTCTGGTGTAAGCATGCCATCAAAATCTACACCATTTTGTCATCCTGTAAATAGAGAAAGAAAAGGAGATTAAGCTTGACCATTCCTAGCAAATTAAAAAAAAGTTCTCAGAAACTTACCAAGATGTAAGGCAGCTTAGCAGCCACTGCGCTCAGGGGAACCCTAGACAAAGAAGCCGGAGTGGATGCCTGCTCTGGCCAAGGCCAATTTGACGGGGGAGCCACAAGGCCCCTTGTGGCAATAGACATGGGAATCTTCGGATGAGATGCCTCCATGGTCACTACCGCCTCAATATTGCCCCTCAGCTAGGCCTCCACTGGGTGGACCGCACCGGGACTCTCTCCAGCCAACTCACAAGAAGGGCCAGGCACCATATGCTCCAGTAAAGTAGACATGACTATAGGGACCTCCTGTTGGATTGCCTGTTGGGCCTTTTGTTGGGGCTGAGCCAGTGCATTAATTGGCCTAGTTGGTCCCCCAACCTCAGGTTCATCTGATGCCCCCACAGGAAGGGTGGGGGGCTCACCGGTCGCAACATCTCCGACACCCCCTCCATGGTGCCAACAACTAAGGGTGCGACAAGGGCCGATCCTCTAGACGGTTTGCCTAGGCCCTGCATCCACTCCACCATTGGTAGGCCCTAGGCGGTGGAAGAAGATCCTAATGACGATGCCGTCCACCACTGAAATGGACTCGCTGAAGGATCCCTAATATATAGAGTCCCAACCTTTCTTTTGGGCTGAGCAGGCGGCGGAGTGGTTGCTCCTATACCCCCAATAGAGACTCCCACTAGGCCAGTGCAACCATGTCACGACTCAGGAATATAATATATACAAGTCAAAAATAAAATCTAAAATAATATATTCTATTAACCACAAAAATCCAACCCGACCGTGACAATTTGTACATATATAGGACCCAACATAATAAAACCCACATAAGACCTCATCGGATATAAATTCGGACAATAAAATATATGACCTGCTATCCAAATATCGTAAGGGAAGTATTCAAATTAATATCAACTCATCAACTTAAAGCAATAACTTTAATATATACCATACAAGGATCAGGGCCCTCATCCAGCCAAAAACAATAATCATAATATACTACTGAGATCAAAAATATACCGAACATAAACAAATCCACTCATCAATAGAGACATGCTATAACAGATCACGTTCAAACTCTTGTAAATGTATATATACCACTATTTTAAAGGGATGAAATATAAAAACGTGCGCTAAGAGCTTAGTAAGTATTATCAGATATATATAAAATAGTGTACATAAATCAGAGGAAGGGATATCACATAACAACCATGTAAAATAAAGCACAATATTTATGAAATCCTTAAAAACCGAGGAGATGTCTCGTACAAATCATCGTCTGTATCAAACAGTCCATCTGGGATATAATTATAAGAAATAGCGATCTGGTCATATCTCATAAACGATATCATATCATAAGATCTAAGGTCACATCAAATAATTGCAACTGTCACTACATCCGTGTGGAATAATATCATCATCTGGATCCAAATCTCATATCTCATATATTGAAATCAAAGAAAATATCAAAACAAAAGCATTTAAATATAAAACATGTTCTGGGGCTTAACACATTAATAGGTACAAGATATTTTTATCGCCCTTCCATGGGCCAAATTACGTATCTCAAATTATAGTCCATACAAATATCTGCAAAAATACAAAGCATGCGCGAAATTGAAAAATCAAAGATTAATAATACCGAATTGAGGAAGGGTTACCATCATCCGATAACTACAGATATATCGACTGTGATTTAAGCCACCAGCTTAAGGCTCGGCTACGGTTTAGGCCAATAGCTCAAGGAACTTGCTGGATTAGGAACTTTATTTCTCTTGGATTAGGAACTTGCTCACTATGTTTTACCACCAACGGCTTTGGGTGCAACTTAAGTTTAGTTATATATTGGGACGTTCGAATATATTATTCAATCAATTCCTTGCAATAGTTCTCATTTAAAAACACAGTGAGGTAGGTTAACTACAACAAAGATCACCTTCTTGCTGGCGAAAGGGAGATCACATATCACATAAGTCTCCATCAATACTAAGCCTTCCCTTCGGGAGCGGTATCAAATATCTTATACCTCGGATCACATATAACGACCCCTCAAGTCTGATACTGCCATGGTCCCGGAGTGACCCTGCCCTTGCCAGCATGCATGTGGACCGTTACATGGCCTAGTTCATGGTACCACAACATACAGATACACAAATATATATATATCATCTGGGTGTCCAAAAATCTCCTAAATTTCGAATACCAGTGTGAAACCACCGAACAACCAATAAAACAGATATGTATATAGAATAAACAAATAGGGTGTATAAAAATAACATACATATTAGTAAAATCTTTAAATAGTAGTCAAATATTATCAGTTACGAAATTAGATCAAGGATAGGGTTAGAGGATACTTGTCTTAACCTTATACTCCACAGATCAGAAGAAAGAATGCTCTAAAACACCCGAATCATGCGTTTCTCTCTCCAGCCACACCTCTTTCTCTCTATACCAGCACACTTTCTCTCTCCTCTGCATTGTGACGCCTCTCCCGTGACTGCCGCTGCCTCACCCATGAGTCGTCGCCACCTCTGCCTCCTCTCGTGGCCACCATCCTTCCCCGGCGAGCCCTGTCTCTCCTAGCCACACGCGCCACCCACGCTCCAGCGCCCCTATCGGCACAACCCTTTGCCACGCATGCCACCGCCACGCCACCTGCCACTACCGCGTCAACTTGCCACTGCTGCACCGATCTCCTCTCTCTCTGGTTGACGAGAAGCCCGCACCACTGCCCCCCTCTCCCTTACATGAGCCGTCTCGCCGCCTCCCACGGCCGTCGCCGACCATCTACACACAGCCTCCTCCGTGCCGGCCTCGAACGGCCATCGAAATCCTCCTCGCTCC
>JAODPA010054861.1:0-11408 GCA_025585075.1 Nepenthes mirabilis
TTGGACATTTGTTTGGACTTGGACATTTGATTTGAGTACGAGACTACCATTGGATTTTAAAATTTGGATCTTGGATTTTGGTTGGATTTGTCTTGTCGGCGATTTGGATTTATTTTGAAAATTGATTGGGTTTTCACACATTTGACATTCCCTCTGATTTATTGGACTTCTTTTGACTAAATATGATACTTGTTGGGCATTAGGCTCATTTTTCTGTTTTGTCCATTCAGAGTAGAAGGTTTGGATGCAGTACAGGAGTTCAGACATGATCGGTCAGATATTCGTCCAATTTGGTGAGTTTCAGTTTTGGTATGGTTCATATTGATATTGATGTATTTGGATTATGGAATTGGCCGGTTATAGGCTTATTGTTATCTGTTGGAAATAATGGAATATTTTGTTATATTTGATTATGATTTTTGGGTCGGATTTAATCTCCCTTACGATGATTGTAGAGCAGGTCACATTTATATTGTTCGGACGGTTGTTCGATGGGATCCTGTGAGGATTTTAATTTTGTTAAGTATATTTTGGTTTGTCACACCCGAATTTTGGGATCTAGTATTAATTGTTTAAAATTATTTGGGAATTTAGATTTTAGAAATTATAATTAATTATTTAAATTGACCTGCTTGGTTCGGGTTCGTGACAATATGGGTTTGAATCCTACCATTTTGTTGTTAGACCCATCGTTATCTTCCAGCCTTAAATGCCAAATTTAAGATTTTAAAGTTGTAAATCTGGATTGTGAGATTCCGAAAGAGAACTTAAAATCGAAGTAAAATATTAAAACCAAGAGTATAATAAAATTCGGAGGCCGATGTGGCCTTATACCTTTCAATACCGGAGTGGCCTTGTGCTACTCAAAATCGAAGTAGTTTGTACCCTAGAAGGCCAGACTGCTTGAAGTCTGGAATAGATAAAGTTGACCGAAACTTGTAAGGTTGACCGACTTTTAGAAGGTTGACCGGCTTTAAAATATTGACCGACTTGAATAAGGGTTGACCAAAAATTGTGATGTTGACCGATCTTGAACAAAGAAGTGAAGCGATGGCCGACCCTGAGCACTGACCAATGAGTTGACTGAAATAAATTAAGAGCAATTAAAGACAAGGATCAACATTACTTATTAGTGAGAACCCAACTAGACCATAACTAAACAAAGTAAGTGAACCACCTCGTTGGCCATCTGAGAAGAAGTACCAAAGTAAGTAACTTAGACTACTTACTTTCATCTAAACTTTGAGAAGAAGTACCAGGTAGGTAGTTTACTCCCATTTACTTCACCTAACCCCTCATCTATATATACTCAGTTTCGATCGAGGAAGTAAGTATGAGCGACCGATAAAGAACAGTAAGGAGTAGAGAAAGAGAGAAAGCTTCTAGCTTGTAATGGTGGGCAAATGACTGTCAGGCAAATGGACGCCCCTACTTTTAAGTTCATGGTTTAATGCATGTGTACATTCTGTTTTTAACTTTAGAATATTGCAAGTATATTTCGGATGATCATTCTTTTAAGTTCGTTGCAAGTGTGCCCAGTTTTTAAAGTTCATGCTTTGCAAATATACTTTCGTCTCAAAAGTTTCAGCTTTAAAAACTGCTAGTTTTTCCCTTCTGATTTAGGTTAAATGCATGCCGTTTTAATTACTATTTAATAAGTTGTATTCTGGTTCGAATGCATGCTTTCTGCCTTCTACTAAACTCTTGTTTAAACTAGAGTATATGAAAATAAAAAAGTAAACTGACTTGTATGACACTTGTATTACACAAATTTGAAACCGGCCTAATAATATAATTTGAAATCAGCTTAAGTAAATATCAAAACCGGCCTTGTACGTCAATTTAAAACCGGCATGGCATATTAATTTGAAATCGGCCAAGAATAATTAAAATTGGCTTTGTATTACAATTGAAACTGACATTTACACAGTGATTTTAAAACCGGCTTTGTATTATAATTTTAAAATCGGCATTTGCACTGTGATTTCGAAACCGACCTTGTATCATATATTGAAACCAGCATTTACATTGTGATTTCGAAACCGGCCTTGTATCGTATTTTAAAACCGGCATTTACATTGTGATTTCAAAACTGGCCTAGTATCATGATTTGAAATCGGCATTTGTATTGTAATTTTTAAAACCGGCCTTATATTATAATTGAAATCGGCCTTGTATTATGATTTGAAACCGGCATCTTTACTGAAACTTTGAAACCGGCTTGTGATATGGCCGTCCGGAATGAGCAAGGAAAAATGTGAATCGGCTTTATGATAAAACAAATAAGTTCGGACCTTAGCATTGGGAGACAAGGTTCTCCGGCATGCCTTCGGACCTTAAGGTGATAATCGAGGATAACCAAAGTGAGAGTCATCCTCGGGGCTTTGTATAAGGAGGCAGTTAGCCGTCCTCAGGGCTTTATATAAGGAGAAAGTGAGAGCCGTCCTCGGGGCTTTGTACAATGAGGCATTGCCGTTCCTGTGAGGAGATGTACACAATCTATCGTCGATTAAAGCCTCCTTCCATTAAGCAATAAATAAAAGAAGCTAAATTGTGACTGGCCCTGTTTTATACTCAAATATTATCTGTTTCAACCTTCTGATTAGCTTTTGTAAAGTCCAGCCAAATGCTACTGTATAATATATATACATGAAGTATGATTACCTGCATTAACCGTTCTAAGTGTTTTGCATGAATCTGACTAAATGATATTCTGTATATGTATCTGTAACTGTTGATAGCACGAACATTTAATAAAAAATCTGCATGTACCTTGTTGAGTTTTGGCTCACTATTTTCTATTTTTTCCCCTCAAATAGAAATTTAGAACTCGTACCTGACGAGACGGAGTGACTAGAGCCTATCTGAAGGGTTTGTAAGGATTCACAAATACCTTTTGGACGACCGTCACGAAGAAGCAATTAATGTAATGATCTGTTAGAATTGATAAATTTTTATGATTAGACATTCATGGCTATATGTATTCAGGAATGAATTTTTATGGGAATGAATGTAAATGCTTCCGTTGGATAAAAGATTGACGTCCGCTATGTGTATGAGTCCTAGACGATATCTGTGATCTTGTGATTTGGAAGGCACGATTGGCCTAGACCTTGCCACCGAAACTTGGTGTCAGTTCCGAGAGATCGATGGCGGATTGGAAAAAAAATCGTTCCATCACAATTGGTATCAAAGAGATGAGATGTATTAGGAATTTATCGATCAAGATGCGGAAGTATATGTTTGAATCTTCATCTCTGAAAGAAGTAGGCTAAGGATAACTTAGACAATTAGAATCATTATGAAACTTGGCTAAGTACAATTTTATTAGGATTGAAGGGTACCCATTTTTTTGAGATCATAATGTTGTGCCTGTCTTGATTTTCGGATGGCTAGTGGAAGAGGAAGAAGAAATGGCCGTAATACACCTTATGACCTGGAGGCCACTTACATAGGCTTATTGGAAAGAATGACCACTGTGGTAGAATCCGTCAAGTATAGGCACATGGCTCTAATTCCCGCAACTGAGCCAGCTCCGGCCATCATAACTCCAACCACGTATTATCGATTTACGGCAGAGCGGGCGCCGTGTTTTTTGGAAAAATCCGATCCAGCAGAAGCTGATAGATGGCTTGAGAGGATGAAGAAAATATTTACAGTGGTTGGATGTACGGACCAGGAGAAGGTTACCTTCACCGTGTATAAATTGGAGGGCGAAACAGACAGCTGGTGGGATATGAGAAAGAGGGCATTAGGAATGCCTGACGGGATGATTACTTGGGATACGTTCGAGGAATCTTTTTTGAAGAAATACTTTCCATCCAGTCTCTGGGACCAAAAGAAAATGGAGTTTATGAGATTAAGGCAAGGAAGCATAACGGTGACGGAGTATGATGCTAAATTCATCGATCTTCCCGATTCTCACCTTTTTATATGGAAGACGAATTAAGAAAGGTGAAGAAGTTTCAGCAAGGACTGCGGGATAATATTCGAAAGCAACTGACGACATTAAAGCTTGAGACATATGCCGACATACTGGACAGGGCGGTCCTTTACGAACAAAAGGTGGAGATAGAGAAATTCTACGCGAAGAGGGTAGCTAGCCGGGCAGGTGTTGGTGGCAGATCTGTTGGGGGATCTTTTGGGTCATCCAAAAAGACAAGGATGACTGAGAAGGGAAAGAATGTTGTGCCGGCTCAGTCAATGGTTGATTCTAGGGTTTCGATTGCACACTGCTCGACCCGTGAAAAGGTGCATCAGGGGCAAGCATGCCGCCGGGTAACGGGAGCTTGTTTCAAATGTGAACAGCACGACCACATGATCAAGAATTGCCCGAAACTGGACGAGAGAAAGCCTACTGTCCCGGCTATGGCCTTTGCAGTGGCTATTCAGGAGCTAGAGGTATCGCCAAATGTCGTGGAAGGTACTCTTCCTATTTGTGGCGTTCTTACATCTATCTTATTTGACTCTTGGCCTATCCACTCTTTTATTTCTCCACGGTTTGTATGTCATATTGTTACTACTCATTGCATATTGAATTATGAATTATCAGTATGTACCCCTACTGGATTTCCCGTAATCACTAATGTTATATATCCTGGATGCGTGGTAGAGGTAGACGGGAGGTGTTTGATGGTGGATTTGGTGTTATAAGACATGGGAGGTTTTGACGTGATTTTATGGATGGATTGGCTGGTTGAGAATCATGCCACTATTGATTGTCTTAGGAAGAATGTTTATTTTAATATCCCTAGGAGGAAAACCTTTTTCTTTCAATATATCAAGAAAGAGGAGATACCGGTAATGATCTTGGCTTTACATGCTAAACATCTAGTAAAAAGTGGATGTAAGGCTTACTTGGCTTATACCTGCACCACTGGGAGTCATAAGGTGCCGGCTAAGGACATCTACGTCGTCCGCGATTTTGAGGATGTATTTTCTAAGGAGTTGCCTAGTTTGTCCCCGCATCGAGAGATTGAGTTTGAGATTTCTATCATTTTCGGTGTTAGTCCAGTTTCTAAGACCCCCTACAGAATGGTTTCGGCTGAGTTGAAGGAATTAATGTTGCAATTATAGGAGCTGTTGGACAAAGGCTTTATTAGGCCCAGTGTGTCCCCTTAGGGAGCGCCAGTTCTGTTTGTGAGAAAGAATGATGGGTCATTACGGCAATGTGTTAATTATCGTGAGTTAAACAAAGTCACAATCAAAAATAAATATCCTCTACCGCATATTGATGATTTATTTCATCAATTATAAGGATCCCGGGTGTTCTCAAAGATCGATTTGAGGTCTGGTTATCATCAATTGAGGATTAAGCCAGAAGATGTGACCAAACCTGCCTTCCGAACGAGATACGACCACTATGAGTTTTTTGTTATGCCCTTTGGGCTTACAAATGCCCCTACGGCATTTATGGGCCTAATGAATAGAGTATTCAGGCAGTATTTGGATAAATTTATTGTGGTTTTTATCGATAATATTTTAATCTATTCTAAGGACTATGAGGAGTACGAAACTCATTTGAGGATAGTACTCTAAGTGCTGCGTGAGAAGAGTTATATGTCAAGTTGAAAAAATATGAGTTCTGACTAGAAAAAGTGATGTTCTTGGATCATGTGATTTCTGGTGGTGGTATCTCTGTGAATCCAAAGAAAGTAGAGGCTGTTACTAATTGGAGTAAGCCAACTTCTGTAACTGAGATTAAAAGCTTTTTGGGCATGGTAGGTTACTATCGACGGTTTGTGAAAATTTTTTTGTAAATTGCTATGCCCCTGACTCGATTGTTAAAAAAAGAAGTCAAATTTGAATGGAGTAAAGAGTGTGATCAGAGTTTTCAGGAGCTGAAAGATCGCCTAACTACTGCTCTAGTATTGGTGATTCCAGAAGGATCAAGAGGATATGATGTGTATTGTGACGCCTCCAAAGCAGGCTTGGGATGTGTACTAATGCAACACGGTAAAGTTGTGGCTTATGGATCTAGGAAACTGAAAGTACATGAGAAGAATTATCCTACTCATGACCTCGAGCTTGCTGATATTGTCTTTGCTTTGAAAATTTGGAGACATTATTTGTATGGTGAGAGGTTCCTTGTGTATTCGGATTATAAAAGTTTGAAGTATCTATTTTTGCAAAATGAACTTAACATGAGGCAAAGGAGATGACTTGATTTCTTGAAAGATTATGACTGTAAAATACAGTATAAGTTAGGAAAGGCCAACGTAGTTGCGGACGTATTGAGTCGCCAATTGGATTATGTGGCAGACTTACAGGTCAAGCAGATGGAGATGTTAGATTACCTGAAGTAATGTGATATCCAACGTTATGCTAAAGGTAATAAAATGCTCATGTCGTATATTCTAATCCAACAGAAAGTAGTTAGTGAAATTAAAGAAAAGTAGGTGAATGATCTGTTCCTTATGGATATTATTAGTGATCTGAGTAAGGAGTTTTGAGCTGATTTTAATGTTCGGACGGATGGAATGTTGAGATTTAGGGACCGATTATGTGTACCGAATGATAGAGGATTGAAGGAAAAGATTTTAAAGGAGGCTCACCGGTCCCGGTATACGATCTACCCGGGGACGAATAAAATGTATCAGGATCTAAAGAAAACCTTTTGGTGGAAGAATATGAAGAGAGATATCATGGCTTGTGTGGAGAGATGTCTGGTATGTCAGCAACTAAAGGCTGAGAGGAGGAAGCCTTCTAGATTGTTACAGCCGATGCCAATTCCGAGCTGAAAATAGGAGGACATTGCCATGAATTTTGTATCGGATTTACCGAGGACTCTTAGGAATCATGACGTAGTTTGGGTTATAGTTAACCGGCTGACAAAGTCAGCCCACTTCTTAGCAATCAAAATGACGTATTCACGTGATAGATTGGCTCAACTGTATGTGAACGAGATCGTGAGACAACATGAAATTCCTACCTCTATTATATCTAATAAAGACCCCCATTTTGTCTCAAGGTTTTAGAAGAGTTTGTATAAGAAAATGGGGACTGAATTGAAATTCAGTACTACTTACTACCCTCAAACAAATGGCCAGTCTAAGCGTATTATTCAAATTCTTGATGATATGTTAAGGGCTTCTGTATTAGAAATGAAGAAAATTTGGGATACTTATCTAGCGCTGGCAGAATTTGCTTATAATAACAGTTATCAGGTTAGTATCGGTATGACACATTTCGAGGCTCTGTATAGAAGAAAGTGTAGGTCGCCAATTCACTTGGAGAAGATCGGAGATAAAAGGATTTTGGGTCCCGAAATCGTAAAAAAAAGGTTGAGAAAATTAAACTGATTCATGGTAACTTGAGGGTTACTCAGAGCAGACAGAAAAGTTATGCGGATAGAAGGAGGAAGTAATTAAGTTTTGAGGTAGGAGATTTCGTCTTTCTGAAGGTCTCACCGTCTAAAAGAACGTCACGGTTTGTAATGAAAGGAAAATTGAAACCAATATTTGTTAGCCCTTTTAAGATTTTAGAAAAGATCGGAGAAGTGGCATATAGATTAGCACTACCATCAAGTTTGACGGAAGTACATGACATGTTCCATGTATCCATGCTCCGGAAATATGTCTATTACCCTACTCACGTGATTGAACTCGAACCCTTGGAAATCAATAAAGATCTATCCTATTTCGAGGTACTACTATAAATTCTCGACTGGAAGGAGGAAATGCTGCGTACGAAGTCAGTTCCTCTAAAAAAGATGCTATGAAGGAATCACTCACCTGAAGAAGCTATCTGGGAACGAGAAGAAGAAATCCGAAGCATCCTCACTTGTTTGTTTAAGGTATGCAACCCTATCTAAATTTCGAGGACGAAATTTTTTTTAGTAGGGGAGAATTGTGAGATTCTGAAAGAGAACATAAAATCGGAATAAAATATTAAAACCAAGAGTATAACGAAATCCAGAAGCCGAAGTGGCCTTATACCTTTCAATACCGAAGTGGCCTTGTGCCACTTAAAATTGGAGTAGTTTGTGCCCTAGAAGGCCGGACTGCTTGAAGTCCAGAATAGATAAAGTTGACCGAAACTTGTAAGGTTGACCGGCTTTTAGAAAGTTGTCCGGCTTTAGAATATTGATAGGCTTGAATAAGGGTTGACCCAAAATTATGATGTTGACCGGTCTTGAACAAAGAAGTGAAACGATGGCCGACCCTGAGCACTGACCAAGGAGTCGACTGAAATAAATTAAGGGCAACTAAAGATAAGGATCAACTTTACTAATTAGTTAGAACCCAACTAGACCCTAACTAAATGAAGTAAGTGAACCACCTCGTCGGCCGTCTAAAAAGAAGTACCAAAGTAAGTAGCTTAGACTACTTACTCCCACCTAACCTCTGAGAAGAAGTACCAGGTAGGTAGCTTACTCCCACTTACTCCACCTAACCCCTCCTCTATATATATTCAGTTTCGATTGAGGAAGCAAGTATGAGCGATTGGCAAGGAACAGTAAGGAGTAGAGAAGGAGAGAACGCTTCCAGTCTGTAAGGGTGAGCGAACGATTGTCAGGAAAGTGTACCCTTTGCTTTTAAGTTCATGGTTTAATGCATGTGTGCATTCTGTTTTTAACTTTAGAATATTGCAAGTGTATTTCGAATGATCATTCTTTTAAGTTCGTTGCAAGTGTGCCCAGTTTTTAAAGTTCATGCTATGCAAATATACTTTCGTCTCCAAAGTTTCAGCTTTAAAAACTGCCAGTTTTTCACTTCTGATTTAGGTTAAATGTATACCGTTTTAATTACTATTTGATAAGTTGTATTCTGGTTCGAATGTATGCTTTCTGCCTTCTTCTAAACTCATGTTTAAACTAGAGTACATAAAAATGAAAAGGTAGACCGGCTTGTATGACACTTGCATTATCCAAATTTGAAACCGACATATAATATAATTTGAAATCAGCTTAAGTAAATATCGAAACTGGCTTTGTACGTTAATTTAAAATCGGCCTGGCATATTAATTTGAAACCGGCATTGCATATTAATTTGAAACCGGCCAAGAATAATTAAAATCGGCCTTATATTTATAATTTTGAAACTGGCCAAAAATAATTGAAATCGGCTTTGTATTACAATTGAAACCGGCATTTACACGGTGATTTCGAAACCGGCCTTGTATCGTAATTTCGAAACCGGCATTTGCACTGTGATTTCGAAACCGGCATTGTATCGTATTTTAAAGCCGGCATTTACACTGTGATTTCGAAACCGGCCTTGTATCGTATTTTAAAACTGGCATTTACACAGTGATTTCAAAATCGGCCTTGTATCGTATTTTTGAAACTGGCATTTGTATCGTAATTTTTAAAACCGGCCTTGTATTATAATTGAAACTAGCCTTGTATTATGATTCGAAACCGGCATCTATACTGAAACTTTGAAACCGCCTTGTGATATGGCCGTCCGGAATGAACAAGGAAAAATGTGAATCGACTTTATGATAAAATAAATAAGTTCGGACATTAGCATTGAGAGACAAGGTTCTCTGACATGCCTTAGGACCTTAAAGTGATAATCGAGGATAATTAAAGTGAGAGCCGTCATCGGGGCTTTGTACAAGGAGGTAGTTAGCCGTCCTCGGGGCTTTGTACAATGAGGAAGTGAGAGCCGTCTTCAGGGCTTTGAACAAGAAGGTATTGTCATGGTTGTGAGGAAATGTGTACAATCTATCCTCGATTAAAGTCCCCTTCCGTTAAGCAATAAATAAAAGAAGCTAAATTGTGACCGGCCTTATTTTATGCTCAATTATTATCTGTTCCGACCTTCTGATTAGCTTTTGTAAAGTCCAGCCAAATGCGACTGTATGATATATACATGAAGCATAATTACCTGCATTAACCATTCTAAGTATTTTGTATGATTTCGGCCAAATGATATTCTGTATATGTATCTGTAACTATTGACAGCACGAACGTTTTATGAAAAATCTGCATGTACCTTGTTGAACTCCGACTCACTGTTTTCTGTTTTTCCTCCCTCAGATGAAAATTTAGAACTCGTGCCTGACGAGATTGAGTGACTAGAGCCTATCTGAAGGGTTTGTAAGAATTCAAAAGCACATTTTGGACGACCGCCACGAAGAAGCAATTAATGTAATGATCTGTTAGAATTGATAAACTTTTATGATTAGACGTTCATGGCTATATGTATTCAGGAATGAATTTTTATGGGAATAAATGTAAATACTTCCGTTGGATAATAGATTGACTTCCATTATGTGTATGAGTTTTAGACGGCATCTGTAATCCTGTGATTTGGAAGGCACGATCGGCCCGAACCTGGTCACCAAAACTTGGTGTCAGTTCTGGGAGATCGATGGCGGATTGAAAAAAAAAATCCGTTCCGTCACATGGATCTGGCTAGAAGCCTAGTGGATATAGTGCTTGTTCCTTTCAAACAAGGTATTAGGATCAAATAGTCCTGATGGTGTCATTTTTATTGTGGTTGACATCACACATTGTCACCTTGGTTCCATGTCCGTTTGGCAACTTTGCAATGATAGATTTTGAAGTCGAAGAGACTCGTTGTGCGACAGCTCTTCTATCCGACCTATTTTGGCACTAAAACTGTGGCTCAGACAACTTTGATTACACTGCCCATTTAAAGTATGCAAACCTGTCTTCTTCGTTGCTTCATGGAACCCTGACATCAATCATCTATTACTAGTTTTGAAGTCAGTCAGATTGAGTCCTCTATTCTATCCAGTGATTTTATTCCCTAATTTACTTCTCTTTCTGTGAATATTAGATGGGATAGAAGGTTCTATTCCTATTGAGTTAAATCTAGAACTAGTTAAAAAGACAATACCAGATATTCCAACTTCAAGACATTGCTTGTTAGATATATGCTTGGATTTCTCCTCTTTTGGCAAGAGGGCTTATACTTCGAAGGAGAGTTGTTTCACCATATGCAAGGCTATTGTGAGTGCTGAAATTGTTAGGTTATTGGTAAATTCATGGCGAATCCTACTTTCAACGGATAAGTTACCTGTTGGTATACTAGATGTTGTATAAAAATTCATTCGAGTAAAAGTATTTTATTGAGTGGCATATTAAGGGCATATGAGAGGCACATGTGTCAGCATGAATAAGATTTTAGCAATTGAAGAGCACTTGTATCATGCACATGTATGGTTTGTTTAGAGGATTTATGCTTAATGCACCCACGATGGGAGTTTATGCATCGATATTGGTATAAAATATTCAAAATATTTTTAGGATAGATCTGAGGGTATTTTTAATACAAGGGCACCACATGAATAGAAAAAATGAAGAAGAGAGAGAAAAAAAAGATTTTTGATATACGATTAAAATTCAATTTGAGTTTTATTTTTTATCAAATTTGGATATATTACTTTAATATTGATTTTATAGTAGATTAATAATTGATTGTTCTTGTTCTTA
>JAODPA010054872.1:0-11408 GCA_025585075.1 Nepenthes mirabilis
AATAATAGAGTGGAATTACTCATATGCCCTTTGCATGCTTTTTGTCCTTTTGCGTCTTTGTCCAACCTTAAGGGCCCACGAATCCCGAAGGCAAATATCCCAAAACGCAAACAGTACAAACTTACCACTTCCTTTATAAGAAGGGAAGCAACCAAAACGCAAGACGCACAACACAAAACGCGCTTTTCCTGAGCAAAACCCATCTCCCCTTCCCCTGTTTCTGGGCACGTTACCTCTCCTTAATGGAGCAATGCAGCCCCATTGCCTGGTTTTACTGCAACGAAGAGGTATGTGCACACGTATTTCTCTCTTTCTTTCACCATATATTTTGCTTGGGAAACAAAATTTCAAGTGTTAGATTTTTGTCTATGGATTCAATTAACAGGGCATGAGCGAGCTGAAGCAGTCTGTACTGCAGACAAGAATGGAGATGGATGCCACAATTCTCTCAGCTCAAGAGGAGATTTCAAGAAAGGAGGAAGAAGTCATTCATCTCAAAGACCTCTTAGCGGTGACCATCAGGGAGAGAGATGAAGCTGAGTCGAAATGTCGAAAGCTGCTGCTGGAAAATCTCTCAATTCAACGACAATTGCAGCCGCCGCAGCATCTGCTGCTGCCCAAGGCTGCTTGTTTTTCCAGGATTACTAGCAATGAGGAGAAATACAGAGTGGGAGATACTAACACTAGCTTTTCCTCTTCTGACATTGAAGAAAGCATAATTTCTCCCTCTTGTTATCCGCAGCCAATCGATCCCCAGGAACCATTCTCGTCTCAATTTGGACCACAAATAACCCTGAATTCAGCAAACCAAAGGCCACTGCCGGAGAAAGGGAAGCTGTTGGAGGCGGTGATGGGGGCGGGACCTCTCCTTCAGACACTACTGCTAGCGGGTCCTCTGCCTCAGTGGCAGCAACCGCCGCCCCGGCTTGACTCCATCGACATTCCTCCGGTGACGGTTCCTTCCTCCGGTGACAGTTCCTTCTAGCTTTAGTGGTTGCTTGAGCAAGATGACAGGCCTAACAAATTTTGATGGGTCTGTTTTCTTCCTCAAGATGCGAGTATCAAAGGGTGACTTCACACTGACTAACGACTACAACTACTACTAGAGTTAGCTGAGCTTCCCGGTTTGTTTTTATCATGCCCATCCTTTTCACACTGCTAGTAAGAACGTAAAGAAAATTAGAGTGAAATTGGGTGGCTACCAGCCAATCACTTTCAGTGATTCTCCTAAGATTTGTACAACAGTTTGTCCAAGGGAGAAAAAGGCTTTCTAACTTCTCCTTCGGAAAGAGAGTGAGAGAGAGACTCAAGTTTTTTCAACTTTTTATGTTGGATGGTGACCTGTTATTGTTTCGTTTTAAGCTACAGCCGACCTGTTCTGCCATAGAGGAAGGAAGACACAGGGGTCCAACATGGATTTATAAAGAAAAAAAATATTAGATTTTGGTATATTTGGTGCGTCTGATTATGAGTGTCCATTTCCATGTAATGGTTGAATGGGAATGCTATATAACTGTCACTTCACTAACAAAAAAATCTGAAAGATTTTGCATTTTGCATTTCAATTAATCAAAGTTTGTGCTTTTGGCGATTGGTGTTTGCTTTCTGTATAAATGATGCTCAAAGAGTGAATCAATGATGGTGAGAGTGACCAGAAGGGCAATGATTTAGTGCCTTCCCCACCTGCAGGCTGCATATCCTCCTTCCCATGAAAGCATAACTACCATTAATGATGGTGCACCTTCTTTCTTTTTCCCCCCCAGTCACTTCATCCACCTATCATTGAAATATTATTTTATATACATAGCAATTTTATACCAAATGGGCAAAGCTGATACGGCACCACGTATAATTTATAATAATAATGATAATAAAATATTAATTCTTACCAGTTTTAGTTTAACTTACAGAATATTAGGTGAACCCAATTTAGATTTCCCTTGATTTTTCAAGAACCCAACAATTTTTTTTTTTTTTTTTTGGATTTATTGGTCTCATAATTGGATACCAACTTCAACCTTGCCAACCCGACCATGATCTAATCCCACGAGACAACTACTAAAAAACGTTACTGTCCACGAATAATTTGATAGCACCTCCACCCACCACTACCGGAATTGCCGGTGGTTCACAACCACTGGTTGTCACAATGCGAAGGCTCAAAACTACTACTTCTGGTAGTTTCAAGGCTAGCGGCCACCAGATCCGGTGCTTGTTGATGGGGGGATAGATAGAGAGGGTGTGTGGAGGAGAGAGAAATTTAGGGGGTGGCAAACACAGGGTAGAGTGGATTAACTTTTTTTTCTCCCTTAAGGGTCCCATTTTTCTCATTTATTACAAATTTTATCAGTTCATATTTGATGTGTGTCCGATATGTTATGGATTTGGTTTGTGCAAATACAGTATTATAATATTGAAGATGAGAGATCAGAGTGTCATACCAGCAAAATAGATTGAATATTTTCCATTCCCAAGTGGACTGCTGCACAAACTCCAGCCATACAGTCTATTATAAGAAATCCAAGAATTTGTCATTAGTTAGATTAGCAGGTCATGAACTCAAACAAAATCCAAAACTATTCACAGCCTTGTACAGAGAGATCGACCTCTTACATCCACATCGGCCTCACACATCAAGTCTCGGCATCATACAACACTGCGTGTATTGGGACAACTTTACTCATCTAACAACTAAATTATAACAAGTAAGATGATTGATAAAAGAATACCTAACAATCAGAGGTAAATATTTTCGTATAAATAACATTGTAAAGCATCTACTGTAACAAAGTTGCAGGAAAACGATCGCTAAATTGAAAAGGTCCATAGCAATAATAACGATGCCACCAGCTGACATTGTCAAATCAAAACAACTCGCACGTTAGGGCTAAACCAAAAATGTTTTCAAACTACAAAACCAATATTAAACACAAGGACATTCAGCTGCCCTACTCTATAAATTAAAGGGCCATCTTAAAGCAAAAGGAGTGAGCCAAGGTTCGTCCACTCAATGTGGTCTCTAGACATATCTTTTATACAGAGCACTCAATTATTTTCAAAGGCTTAGCACACTATTTGCGTCACTTCACACAGGTTACACGTTCAAAGTAAGAAACCTTCACCCCCACTTCAACAAATTATCTTAAATACTTGCTGACTTACACATTAGAACAGATACGCTCGTAAAAATCTTCAATCTTACCTCAATCAACCGAGCCCAGAAGGACTATTATTGGACTAAACAGTAGGCAAAGAACCATAAGGTTTTTTCACGAGAACACACAACAAATTCTTTTCATTTTGGTATCAACGAAGAAGATAAGTGTCAGGTAGGGACCCCCTGTTGTGTAGTCCAAGACAATAAACTCACTGAACAAAAAAATTCATTGAATAGTGCATTGAATATATCATTTGATCTTAAAAATAACCTTTCTCCTTTTGTAAACAAATTACGTCTAACTCATTCAATACGTGAGAAACATGTTCCCGTAAGAGAAATTTAAATGTACATATGCACGATCGAGAAGATAAACACAGTTGAAGAAATTAAATCAGCTAGGCTCGGTCAAAATCAATACAAAATGGGACCTGAAGCAGATGCAAAATTATGGGCTAGATGATCTTCAAGTCTTGAGCCCAAAAGAACGACCTCAGTTCACAGGCTCGAACTCCACCTCAACCACTCTGCCAAGACTTGGTTTGGGCAAATCAACCTCGACAATTTGATCTCGGCTATTTGGTTTCAGTATTTCAACCTTAGCCAGGCTGATTGTAGAACATGTCTACTCAGCCTCAGCATATGGGCCAGACCTAGTTACACCCAGCCACTCACAGGATCTAGTACTTTTGAGCCAACAACTTGATCTCTCATTACAAACTGCACCAACTGTGCCTCAAAGCCACAATCTCTCGGCTTTCAGCCTCTGCTTCTGTACATTGCCATTCTTTGCCGAGCCTTTCCATCTCATTGATGAGGGATGCTTGCATGTGGTTCTATTCTTAGAAGCCAAACTTGACAGATTCATTTCCCAAACTCTGTGCTTCTTGGTGTGGTTGGGCAATGTCCACTGGACTGTCAAGCATGTTTCATATCTTACCATCATTCACCGCAAGCCTAGCAAATCCAATTGGATTTTTGTAAGACAATTCAATGGAAAAGATAGCAAAATCCCAAGATTCGGCTATAATTGCTTCTTGCAATTCAGGGTAGTATCCCTTGGACGCTCATATGTCTCCTTTAGGGCGAAACCACAAGAGATCTGTAGACTCCCGACGTGGGAAGAAGCATATATATTAGATTACAAGGCCAATAAAGATCAGAGGGCCGAACAGTCATTTCTAAGATGCAAAACCAAAGAGCTTTCTCCTGTCATTGAACAGACAAAGAGGTGACGCTTAGGCAGTTAGGCAATGACAGGAGAGCGTTTGAAGCTCTAATCCCTCAGATTTTTACCCATAACTAAGTATGTGGAGAACCAGCATAAAATCCTCCTGATCGGACATTAGCTGGACTGATCAAGTGATCACGGAAAGTTCGAGGAATAGCGACAAATGATCTCAGACATTCTATATGTGTAATCAAGCACATTTAAGCCTTGAACAGGAAGTGAAGTTAATTCTCCCTTGAGCAACTCAACGAGATATCTTCTGAGTACCAGCCTGCCATCCATTGACAGACCAAGCCATGTATGGTGCTATCCCACGTTCCTCAGCATGGAAACAGGTGACTCTCTTCATGATATCTGTTACGACGCATCCCAAACTAACCCTTCCATTTCACGCCAAAGGGTATGTGCTTGGGTTACATCAAGGTTGAGCTGCTTCCTTTGAGGTTTAACTTCAACTGCCGCTTCAGAATTATCACCCAGAAAGGCAACCACATGTGAAGATGAATGCAGGCACACCTGTTGAGGTCAAACTACGACTTCCCCTTCAAATTATTGTGAGGAACGGAGAGCATTTGTTGTGGTTGGACCCCATCTGCTCCTTGTTTCAAAAAGCTTTTAGTAATGTTAAACTCTAGGGATGCCTATCGAGATCGACCTCCAGTTGCCTTTTTGTTGCTGGAGCTTTGCTTCCGTTCGATGCTTTATTGCTCCACCAAGCCTGAGCACTGGTTATGTCACGACCCAGGAACACAACATTCGCAGGTCAAAAATAAAATCAATAATAATATTTCCATCAAACATAATAACCCAACCTGGGTGTGACAATCAAACACATACGGGACCTAATATAAATAAAACCCGTACAAGATCTCATCGGATATGAATCCGGACAAATAATACATGACCTGCTATCCATAATCGCAAGGGAGGTATCCAATTTACAACAACTCATCCATAACATCAATATTTTACAAACAATGATCAAGGTCATCATCCGACCATAAATAATAACCATACCATATCCTCGAGACCAGAAATATACCAAATATAGTATTTCCACTAGCCAAAAGGAATATCCGAGCCCGATCAAATCCGAACTCCTACAAGCGTATCCAAGCCACTGGTCTGAAGGGATAAAACTTGAAAACATGAGCCTAGAGCTCAGCAAGTATCAAGAATCATATAAAACGGTACACATAAATCAAAAGTAGGGATATCGCATAGAAATCACGTAAAACAAAACACCATGTCCGTGAAATCCCTGAAAATCGAAGAGATGTCTCGTACTAAATCGTCGTCCGTAATAACTCATCCCTCCGGGACAAAATCATATAAATCACAATCCGGTAAAATCTCGTAGGCGATGTCATATTATATGATCCGAGGTCACATACGTCGCAACCGTCACCACATCCACGTGGGGACACATACCGTCATCCGGATCTAAAACTCATAATGCAGAAATCAAGGGAAAACCGCCGGAATTAAAACATAAATCAAAACACGTTCCGGGTTTTATCACATCAGTACATACGAGACATTCCTATTGCCCATCCGCGGGCCAAACCACGTGCACGGCCTCTCCTCCGCGCGCCCTTCCTCTCTCCACCGTGCACGGCCTCTGCCGGCTGCTCCGCTGCCGCCAATCGACCACCACACCGCCTCACGTGGCCGTCGCCGGCCTCCTCGGCACCACCCAGCCGGCGCCGAGGCCGTTACGAGGCCGTCACTGCTCCTCGCTGCAACTTATTGCCGCCTTCTCTCTCCCCTCGCACCGCTCGCACTGCCACCACACACCANACAATACAGGCACACTCCGGGCCCCACTCCGCACCTCCGATCATTCCCAAAAATTTTTTAATATTTTAATTTATTTTCACAACGTCCAAAATACCCAAAAATTATAATTAATATTAAAATAATTCAAATGAGATCCGAAATATCACAGGTTAGCTTCATCTCATATTAAAGTTCAACAACTCAACTAGACCCAATAATTTAATGGACACCCTCCTATGTGCACCAACGGATAAAAATATACACCGATTGGTATTGAAGACCTTGATATGAAACGACATTGGGACCTCCCAGTATCAATATTGCTTGATACTCGAAAATAATCGTGATATACCGATCGATATTCCAAGTATGGCTTGATATAATATATACGAATTTATACTTTCGTTTTTATTTCCTTCCCTTTTAAAAGCCTAAATCCATGCAATTTAAACATATAAAAATCTTCAAAGAAGCTTAAATTCATATATTTTGTTGATGAATACAAGATGCACATATCAAAAGTTGTAGGTAGTTTTTCAATGACCTAGAATAAGCTCTATTTTGAAAAAAATTATCAAAACTCTTCAATATGTGTATATTCCAAAAAATAGGGTCAAATTTTAATATAAAACACAATTTTGATGCAATGATAAAAAAAACACTCTGCATCCTCAACATTTGATATTACCGTTACCAATTCGTTTTGATATAACTCTTCTAAATTTTGATAGTCCTAACTTTTTCTCAATGCATCATCCAAATTCCATACGCGTTTCACGTGTGCAATTAGACGTGTCATTCCTCAATATTTCACATCATCAAAACACTCATGTCTGTTGGGGTCACTCTCTTGTGGAGTTTGTGTCCGCGGACCAGTGGACACAAACGGACGAGGACTCCTCAAATGTTCATGTCCGAGAGGATGACATGGACGAGGACGTTTGGAGAAATCTGGAAACGTGCGTCCTCGGAGGCAGCTGGATGAATTGGGCGAGGACTACTCAAAGGTTGCATGTCCGAGCGGAGGACATGGACGAGGACGCTGGAACCTAGGCGTTGACTTTCTCTCTCACGTAGGCCTGCTGCAGCGGCGTGTTGCAGGTGGACAGTTGACCCACTCCGATTGGACATTTGGGCGGTTTCAACTTTCAAGGTAGCAGGCCTGCCATTCTAGCATGCAGGAGGCGTGCGGCGGCCATGGCAGGCCTAAGGGGTATAGCCCTGCCACCTTACCGGCTGTAGGGTGGTTGGACGGTCGGCCACGTGGCCCTCCCCTGGTTATATATATATAGGCTGCGTGAGATTGAGTGAGAGAGAGAAAGCTTGAGCTGGAGAGAGCTTGAGAGCTTGTAAAAGCTGGTGAGTGCATGTAAAGGAAAAAGGGCTTGTGAAGGAGAAGAGAGGAGTGCACCACCGGTGAAAGAAGGGAGAAAGAGAAAAATAGAGTGAAGAGAAAACAAGTGTGCTTTTCTCGGTCAGCTCAGGAGTGTTTTTCTCTTTTATCTTCTTGGGTGTGTAGCGAATACTCCCTCTTGGAGGTTGTTTGTAACCTATTTCACATAGTGAATTTGCTGTTGCCTCTGTTCCCGTGATTTTTTCCTTCGGTTCCAGAAGGGTTTCCACGTTAAATTTAGTGTGTTTCTCTTTTCTTACTGACCGTCCGTCTGAGTGCTGTCCCTCCGTATCCGAGTGATTTGTCCCCTCGGTCATTGCACTTTGGGGAACATTTTGTCCGAGCGCCCGGTTGCCCCAACAAGTGGTATCAGAGACTGGTTCGTGAACCGTCGGTGGGATGGCGTCGTCGGCGAAGAATGGGACGTTCATGGTAGAGCAGTTCAATGGGCAAAATAATTTCATCCTTTGGCAGGAAAAGGTGAGGAATATTTTGACCCCAGAATGAACGGTAATAGCTCTGAGGAAAAAGGAGGAGAAACCGGAGAAGCTGTCCGAGGAACAGTGGCAAGAAAAGAGGGATCTTGCCAGCTCGACCATTAAGTTGTGTTTGGCGGACAACACACTTCGGGAGGTCCTCGGACTGCCAGACCCGGCCGAGGTCTGGGATAAGCATGAGAGCCGTTACAAGTCCAAGTCCTTGACAACCAAGCTGTATGTGAAGAAACAGTTTTATGGCCTGCGGTTGTCGGATGGGGAGAGCTTCGAGAAGCACTTGGACGAGTTCCATCGGCTGGTAACGCAGATGTCAACCCTTGATGAGAAGATCAAGGACGAGGACAAGGCGTTGGTGTTGCTGGCATCCTTGCCGTCTTCGTATGATCATATTGTCACGACGTTGCTGTTCGGGAAGGACACGTTGAAGTTGGACGAGGTTATAGCTTCACTGCTTATGAATGAGTCTAGGCGGAGGGAAAGCGGTGAGACCTCTAGTTCTCGGGAAACTGTCCTGGTAACCACCAGCAGTCGGGGACGGGGGAGATCTGGACGAGGATAGGGTGGCAGGACGGAGAGGAGTAATAGCCGGAGCAAGCTTGAGGAAAGGAGTTGCTTCTTATGTGGCAAGAAAGGCCACATAAAGAAGGACTGTCCGCGGAGGAGGCAGGACCAGGAGGGCAGAAGCGATGGCCAGGATCAGGTTGATGATCAGATGTCCGTTGCCTTCTGCGGAGACCTCCTGGTCGTCCACGCAGGGGAAGCACCGAGCGGTCCATGCCAGGAGACGAGTTAGGTGATGGACAGTGGGGCCTCACACCATGCGACACCGAGGAAGTCCCTCTTCAGGAGATATACGCCCGTTGGCCGCGGGGTGTTAAAGATGGGTAACGGTTGCTCGTCTAGGGTTGCTGGCATTGGGGATGTTTGCTTGAGGACAAGCAACGGGAACACGCTCGTGCTGGAAGGCATGCGACATGCCCCGGACTTGAGGTTGAATGTGATTTCAACCGGGAAGTTGGATGAGGAAGGCTTCAGGACAGCGTTTGGCGACGGCCAATGGAAGCTTACCATAGGCGCCTCAGTGGCGGCAAAGGGAAGCAGGACATCAGGGAGATATCTGATGAGGACTTGCATTGCCCAGGAAGATGCCAGGATGACCAACAGGGGCACTGGTCAAGGTGGCAGGAGAGGCCGGCCGGGTGGTAGCTTTGGACGTCCGAGTGGCCGGGACGGCCAGCAGTGCCAAGGACGGAGCTGTGCGGGACCAAGGGTGGAGCTGAGCAAGGCTGAGTACGGAGCCAGCAGGACCAAGGGTGGAGCCAGCAGGGTCAACAGCGGAGCTGCGGTGGCTAAGGCCAAAGGGGAAGGTGCCAAGAACGTGACTCAAAGTCTGAAGACAAATGGCGGAGTAAGTCACGTCCTCGGTACCAAAACCAGGAAAGCAAGGGAGGATGACATGTCTGCAGAAAAGGAGCTGAAGGGGAGTGGGCTTACTCCAAGTTCAGCAGGGGAGAGGAAGGTGTCATTCAGGCTTGCGGAGGACAACGCTGGATTCCCGGTTAAGGGGAAGGTGCCGGAAGGTAGGCGATGACGATCGCCGGATAGAGGGAAGTCCACTCGGACGTGAGTGGAGGGACAACTCCTTCTATGTCCCTATGTTCGCGGGGGGAAAGGACGCGGACCCTTTGAAGTAGAGGCTGATGCCGGAATCCAGATTCAGGGGAAGCTGCCGGGAGGCAAGAGATGACGGTTGCTCAACAACGGCCAGGGTTCTTCACAAGATCGTGAGGGAAAGTTTGTTGGGGTCACTCTCTTGTGGAGTTTGTGTCCGCGGATTAGTGGACACAAACGGACGAGGACTCCTCAGATGTTCATGTCCGAGAGGATGACATGGACGAGGACGTTTGGAGAAATCCGGAAACGTGCGTCCTCGGAGGCAGCTGGATAAATTGGGCGAGGACTACTCAAAGGTTGCATGTCCGAGCGGAGGATATGGACGAGGACGCTGGAGCCTAGGCGTTGACTTTCTCTCTCACGTAGGCCTGCTGCAGCGGCGTGTTGCAGGTGGACAGTTGACCCACTCCGATTGGACATCTGGGCGGTTTCAACTTCCAAGGTGGCAGGCCTACCATTCTGGCATGCAGGAGGCGTGCGGCGGCCATGGCAGGCCTAAGGGGTGTAGCCCTGCCACCCTACCGGCTGTAGGGTGGTTGGACGGTCAGCCACGTGGCCCTCTCCTGGTTATATATATATAAGCTGCGTGAGATTGAGTGAGAGAGAGAAAGCTTGAGCTTGAGCTGGAGAGAGCTTGAGAGCTTGTAAAAGCTGGTGAGTGCATGTAAAGGCAAAAGGGCTTTGTGAAGGAGAAGAGAGGAGTGCACCACCGGTGAGAGAAGGGAGAAAGAGAAAAATAGAGTGAGGAGAAAATAAGTATGCTTTTCTCGGTCAGCTCAGGAGTGTTTTCCTCTTTTATCTTCTTGGGTGTGTAGCGGATACTCCCTCTTGGAGGTTGTTTGTAACCTATTTCACATAGTGGATTTGCTGTTGGTTCTGCTCCCGTGGTTTTTCCCTTCGGTTCTAGAAGGGTTTCCACGTTAAATTTAGTGTGTTTCTCTTTCCTTACTGACCGTCCGTCTGAGTGCTGTCCCTCCGTGTCCGAGTGATTTGTCCACTCGGTCATTGCACTTTGGGGAACATTCTGTCCGAGCGCCCGGTTGCCCCAACAATGTCTACCTACTAAATTTACTATGTCAATCTCTGATCTAGACAAGTTGGACGTTTAGCCAGAAAGAAATACCGATCACATACGACACAAGTTCATGTTTGTCTAGGATCAGTTTGAAATCAAAAACAAATTTAAAGAGGCACTAAATTGACATCATTGAAAATTAAAGGATGAAAGTGGATTTTGGAGCAGAGTTCGAAGAATCAAATAAACCTTATAACTCAGAAATGGTGGAGCAGTTGAGAGAAATGAAAGAGCTAGAGACCTTCGTGGGGTATCTTTCACAGAATGATGTTTCCGTGACGGGGACAAGGCTGATTCAGAGATTTTTGGATGCCAGAACAATTGCATAATTAAGCGGTAAACGGCCGAAGCGAATCCGGCAACCATTGATAGCATCTTCTGCCATGGTTCCACTGTCTCTAATCAGGAAACAGATCGGACTTAGCGATTACTTCCTCAACAGATCGGCTTTTCGCTTCTCAGCGGGATCTGAACTTGCTCTGGCGGGTAGCCGGGGACTACCACCACCGGTGAAGGAAGTGGGGAACGGCCGGCGGAGGATGGTCTTGTGGGGCGAAAAAAGAACTAGCTGCTGATGGCGGCTAAAGGGAAGTTCTGGCCGG
>JAODPA010054883.1:0-11409 GCA_025585075.1 Nepenthes mirabilis
GGGAGCCGAGAGAGTATGAGGAGAAGGATCGAGGAGGAGAGGAGTGGAAGAGCCTTCAAGAAGGTCAGATGGCGAGGAGGCGACCGGCGCCATGGGCGCCGGCGAGGAAGGATGAAGTCGGGGCTATGCAGGGATTCAAAATCGCCAACGACCAAACAAGCTGCTCCTCACAACTTGTGACTAGGATTTCGTCTGAAATGATAAAAAGCACTCCGAAAATCTAGAGAGAAGAGAGAGATTCTCTCTCTAGGGTTTTCTCTCTAGGTTCTAAATGCCACACCAAATAGATTTGTTTAGCACACAAACCTAGAACAAAATGAAAATCTATCGATTCAAAATCTGAAACATAAACAGCCAAAGAAACACACAAGCCAGCAGAACGCTCAGATCCAGCAACTGCAACTGCACCCAGCAACCTGCTCAGATCTAGCAGCTTCTATTATCGGCAATTAGCACATATTCATGCATAAACTTAGAACTGGAGCATTCACAAGCAGGCCCCAACGGCAGCTAAATCTCCCAGCTCCAGCAACTTTATTCCAGCACCATCCATCAGTTAGGACCTCAGTTAGCAAGTCACGGGGGGTCACAACTCAATAAGAGGATAATGGCTCAGTCCCACCATTACATCTGAACAGAAAAGGCACCATCATTTGCAAGGGTCCAAGAAACTAGATTCAGCAATTTCCATCAGCATTTCCAGCTGAAGCAGCATATAACAGCTGAAAGGCAGATGATGTTCCATGGGCAACAAAATACTGCCTCAGCGAGGAGAGAAGCAACAAAACTCCACAACTTTTTTTTTTTGTAAGTAAGTGATTTGGATTAATGGGAAAAAAATTTACAAATAAAGATTTATCTCCAAGTGTTATTCCGACTTGGGGATAAACCAAAGTCGCTAGGGCATACCCCGAGCACTTTGATACAACGGATAAAACCAACTGAAAAACAAAAATGCTTGTATTCATACAACACAAAAAAACCACTATAACATCAGTAAAGCGGTTCCAGACAAAAATAGACATGCCAATCCAAGGACAAGCTGTAGCCAGCAGCCACATCAACTGCTTTCCAGCACCATTGACCTGCAGGGAAGAGGCTTAAGCCATTCCGGGAAAAGCTAAAGCCAAGCCAGGCAAGGAAGCCACGTCAGCCAGATTTCCAGCACAGGAGCAAACCGGTAAGAATTGCATATCGCCAGAAACCATCTCAGCAATGGCTTGAGGCAAATCAGGCGAGGAGCAAACCGAAGAATACTGGCAAGAAGCATATCGGCATCCAAAGAGTATACGGGCCACGTTAGCAAGTTATCGAAACAACCGCACCTCCAAATCGGGCCATACTGAATCAGAACAGGCACGAGCAGAGTCCGAAAAAACCAACTAGGGGCGAGTGACAGAGGAGCAGGAGTGCCCAGCAGAACTGATTTGACCACGACTGCTCCATCCAGCAGCCCACCAAGGCCAACCAAACTCCAGTCTACTTTTTTTTTTTTTTTGGTAAGTAAGAATTTTGGATTAAAGGGAGAAAAAATTATAAAATTTATGTTTTATCTCCAAGTATTTTGACTTGGATTAAAAACATAAAATGTTAGGGCATACCCCGAGCAAACGGTACATCATATAATACCTAAAAAGCCTCTAAGTGACAACGAATAGCAGAAAACCAAAATCTGAATTCTGATATAACACAAAACAGACACATAATCATCAACGGTGCTTGAGCATCATGCGGTGCAACCATCCGTATTGACTTGCAGCAAAGGGCTGAACACCAAACAACATGCCATACCCCACCAAACCGGCAAAATGGCAAAAGTAGACTGTCCACGTCAGCAAGAAAATACCATACCGGGTAATGGAACGACCAAAGCCGATTGAACCACCGCACAAACCGGGCGAACTACACCGATTAGGCCACTTCAAACCAAACCGGGAGCAAAGAGGGCAGAAACCGAATTGCCCAATTTCCTCGCCAGCACAACCATTCCCGCAAAAGAGCCTGTGCAAACCGATTTGCACACCCGAGCATTACGGTACACCGGCAGACACAGTAAGGCAGGCCCATCATCAGGATCAAATTAGCCACTCCTGGCAGCAGGCAATGCAAAACGCGCCAATGGGATTAGCCAACGAGGATCATCATCCATAGCAGCCAAGCAAAATTGTTGCAAAGCAACAACAGCAACGAACTGGCTGTAATAGCCAGACAAAAGCAATCCGAAGGACTGCAACCTAATCACACCGCAATAAAGCAGCAAACAGAACAGCACCACCTCAACCAGAAGAAATTTTAGCAACCAAAAAATTCCACAGCCAGCTACTCAGCCCTTAGCCAAGGGGTCCCAATCCATAAGCACACAGGCTCCCCCAACCCAATCAACAAATGGGACGCACAGCCAAAGAACAATCAGAGCAACACCATAGGACATTCGGCTGCAGCAATTCCTTCAAGATGAGACAGCAGCCCACAGAAAGGCACTTAAGCACTCTAGCAGCAACAACCTCCAAATACAGCAGCATCAAATTACGGAATCACCCCACATAGACAACAACCAGCAGGAGCTCATCTCAGCAGACAGCCACTGCAGCCAAAGCTGGCCAGCAAATCACCAGCCACAGCCTCACAAAAATGGCATCAAGATGATGCCAGCATCTTGCAAAACTGCATCTATGCAGGAGCATATCCACTAACCTCAGAAGACACTGCAATTCAGGGTCCTCCAGAGAGTGTGCCTCAGCATCAGCATAAACCAGGGAAGGAACCCTGCTCTGCACAGCAGCAACAGAAACAACAGCATTCCAACGCACTCCAGCATATGGCTCCAGCATATGCCACCCACCACTTCATTTAGAGATAGCACTGCAGACCAGCACCATCCTACATCGGAAGCATCCCTAGACATGCATCCATTGCACAGGCTCCCCCAGTCTCGTCAATAGGAAGAACCAGAAAACCAGAGCCTCATGAAAGCCAGCAACATCGCAGGCTCAGAGAAGCAAAGACGAAGAGGTCCTCAGCATAACCTGGAGGAGCAATTTGGCAGAAGAAGATCGACCACCATAACATTCACAGCATCAGAAGGGTTTCCAGCTTCCCAACCAATCCACTCCCAACTCTTGGTCAACCCAGCATATAAAACCCAATCCAGAGCAGAACCGGACTCCAGCCATCAGGAAAGGATTCACAGGCAGAGGAGCTTCAGAGCCCGGGCATAGAGCGGTTCGTCAGCGGCATACCCAGCGAGCCAAAAAATAGCTTAGGTTCGAACATCAGGCCCCAAAAAGGAACGCAGCCGAAACCATAAGCACCAACCCATGACTTCTACAAAGAAAGCCAGGGACAGGGCTCTCAGCCTCACCAGCTAGAGCAAAGTGCGCATCTAAACCGGAGGAGAGCATCCCTAAAAAATCGAGATTTGAGGATGAGTAGAGAAGAATACTGAAAGGTCCTCAGGAAGTAGGTGAAAACCAATCGGCAAAAGCCTCTTCAGATGCGATTTTGGTACCAGCAAGGACCCCAGTCGTCACGAGCCCGAAGACCTACACCAGGGCAACCGGCAAGAACCTCCATCACAACCTGATTCAGCAAAAGGACGGTCTCGCTGCAACCGAGGGTTCAGCTTCCGCCGACGACGCTAGAACAGAGTTCCAGTGAAGAGAAAGTGGAGACGGGACCGGGAGGCCACCGGATAGAGCAGCCAGGAGGCCGGCCATGGCCGGCTCCGGCGCCGCCTGGCCAGAAGATTGGCGCAGCACGCGATCAAATTTCAATTTGAAATTTGAAACGAAGAGAGAAGCGAGAGCTTCTCTCTCTTCAAATCTGTCGACGTTCAACCCTTGCTACTCCAGTCTACTCATACCGGTAGTTTGTGAGAGCAAAAACCGGATGGCCCAGTAGAGTCAAGACGAAATCGGCATCGATGTCACAATATGGAAGGATGCCTTCCATATCGGGAGTTTGCGTGATAAGGAGCCAGAGAGCCCAGAAGAGGCACATCGTCCAAGTCATTTGGCGATCCATTCTGGGATCTTGTGAGAGAAAGAATCAGATTGCCCAATAGACCATTCCAGGACCAGGCAAAAGCTCACCGCCACCAAGAATCTCAACCGCAGCAAAATCACCAAATCAACATGAAGAAGAAGCCAACAGCACAATCCAAGCCAATTCCTCCACAACAGGAGGATCACCAGCAGTTGAAAACTGCCTCAGCCAACTCTTCAGCAACCCAACAGGGGGCATCCACAGATTGGCAACAGGCCAAATCACCAAAATTTACATTTCGCCAGACAAAGGAGTCACACAGCTGGAGAGAACAAAAGCACCGTCGAGTAGATATGCTACTCCATCGCATCAATAGGGATTCCTACATCCAATCCAGGCCACGCCCAACTCTACAGCAACTGAGAGTATCAGAGCCACGCACACAGGACCTTCGTCTGCAGTAGAACCATTTTGCAACGCGAGAGCCGATATGAGCTACAGACAGCAGCTTCCGTAACAACTCCAACTGAATAACGCAGAGAATGAAACTCTGTCCAAGGACCATAACATCCGCAAGGAAACCAGAAACAGGGAAACTCAACAGCCAGTAACCATAGCATGGAAGCCCAGCTAAAGCCGGATGCGAGAAACCCTAACAATCAAATTTCAAAATTGAAATTTGAACCGAAAATGTGAAATTTGAAACAAATGGTAAAAGAAAGAAAGCCCAGAGAGTAGCCAGAGCTCCTCTCTGGAACAGCCGCGACCGATGCTACAACCAAGTGCGAACAGAGAAGAAAAAGATGCGATCCAGAGAGAGCATCAAAACCTTAGAGGATGAAAGCAGAGGAGATAGGTAGAAAGAGGACGCAGGGCTTCGAACCGGGAAGGACAGGGCTCAATGCCGCCGCGGACAGTTCTGAGAACCGGATCCGACGGGAGTAAGAGTCGGCTTCTGGGAGGGGCCATGGGAAGTAGCCAGGAGACCGGCCAAGGCCGGCTCCGGCGCCACCCAGCAGAGGAGGCTTGAAAAAGCCGCAGAAGACAAATTCAAATTTCAAAAAGAACTTTTGTCTAGGATAAAACTGTGTTAAGGGTAAGCTTTTTATAGTGACTGGCCCCACAACTTTACGGCCCCATAACCCAGAAATCCCGAAGGATTTTTTGGGAGGCTCAGTACCACTTATGCTTCAGCGGGGAATCGAACCCGAGTAGGGAAGGCACACTTCCGTGTGTTTAACCACTCCGCCAACTCCCGCGTCGGCAAAACTGTGTTAAGGGTAAGCTTTTTAACCTGACTGGCCCCACCGCTTCGCGGCCCCATAACCCAAAAATCTCGAAGGATTTTTTGGGAGGCTCAGTACCACGGATGCTTCCGTGGAGAATCGAACTCGGCTGGAGAGGGAAGGCTTTTTTTTTCTTTTTTTTTGGTAAGTAAGTATTTTGGATTCATGGGAGAAAAAAATTACATAAACTATGCATTGAAACCAAGTAGTTTGACTTGGAGATAATGCATAAAATGCTAGGGCATTCCCCGAGCAATTCTTACATCAAAAAAGACAACCTCTAGGAGGCTACCATTCTACCGAGGCAGTGGAAATTGAAAAAAAACTACAAAAACGCTAGGGTATACCCCGAGCGGACAGTACATCAAAGTATACCTAAAAGCCTCAGGGAGGACAACGACTACCAGAAAACAAAAAATGACTTTCCCATCATAACCAAGTGACAAGGGATCAGCCCCAAAAGCACCGAAATTGAACACAACAGGCAGCCGCTGAACCTGGAAACAGCCAACAAACTGGGACCAGCACCTACACAATACCATCCAGCAGGTACAAGAAACTGAACCTAGCTTCAAATCCGAACAGCTACCCATGCTTCAGAATCACAGCATCAGCTGCAGAATTTCCATCAGCAACCAAATGCAGCTGAATCATCAATCCCTCGGTCGCACCAGGTAGAGGCATCACCGTCCAGCAAACAAAAACAGTGGCCTTGCCCCAACATCACCAATGCAACAACCGCATTACACCTTTCATCAAAGCTGGGCCAGCAGGTCTCCAACCACAGCCTCACACAATTTCATCAATCTGCTACCAGCGACTTGCAAATCTGCATCTATGTGAAGTGGCACGGCAGCATCACTTAGCACGTGAAAGCATAATTCTCCAGTACCAAAATCAGTAGCTCACAGGTCTCATCTACAGGTTGAACTAGCAACAACCAGCAAACTGGAACACCTCCAGCTGCATCAGGATCAGCTTCAAGGACAGCGTGAACAGAGATGGTCAAAAGCTAATTTAACCACATCACTGGCTCCCACCATGCCATCAAGTATTCCAATAGCAACATCAGCTCCCACCAGGCGTAATGTATGAACATCAGCACACCACAGGGGGCCAGATAGGCCGCCAAATGCAATCATAGACCAGCACTTAACAACACAAAAGCAGGCAGCTCCCTCAACCTGTAGAACGTATTCACTGGAAAAAACCCATCAAATCAGCAACCCAACTTGCACTGCTTAATGGTAGGCAGCAGAACCAATTTAGTTGCATAATTCAACAGAGTAGCATCAAGGCCCAGAAGATGGGAACAGCACCATGGCCCAACTTCATCTAATTCCAGAAACACAGCAGCCACAGCCTCACAAACCAGTACAGAAAACCAGCTGTACTGCATTTTTTAGATGCAGGCGAGGCCAGCATAAAAGAAATTGAACAAAAACCTGGTAATAGAAGCCAGACCAAAATATCCCGATTCACTGCAACTTAACCTCAAACAGGCCAGGACCAACACGGGCTCCCCCAACCCAATCAAAAAGGGACACACAGCCAACAGAGCAACACCAGAGAAAATTCAGCTGCATCAAATCCTTCAAGATGAGACAGCAGCCCAAATAGAGGCACTTAATGCAACCTCCAGATACATCAGCATCAATTTAAGGAGGAACCCCACAGAGGCAACAACCAGCAGGAGCTCAACTCAACATAACCACAACAATGATGACGAAATTGCCAGAGGCCAGCAATTCGGCACCTCATAGGCAGCAGATCCACCCAATCCAGAAGCAGAAAACTTAAAGCAACATCAAGGACCTTAGCAGATGATCATCACTCATCAGCCAATGGGATCAGCCAACGAAGGATCATCACCCATTGTAGCCCAAGTAGAGATGTTGCAACGAAACAACAGCAAACCAACTGGCATAAATAGCCAGACAAACGCAATCCAAAGGATTGCAACAAAGCAACAAAAATAGCTGCAGACAGCTTACCGCATTGGAAGGAATTTCAGCGTCTGAACATGGCCACTCCCACTACTTCCGCATTCTAGCCCATACATCCAAACAAGGTAACCAAACAGGCTCCCCCAACCCATCAGACCGGAATGGACGTACCGGCAGAACAGCTTCAGAGACCGGGCTCAGGCGTTCGTCAGCGTCAAAACCAACCAGCAGCGAAAGCAATTACAATGAAGAGAACCCAACAACCCAAGCCAATCAGAAGGGCAGAGGTGCTGAGCCCATCCTTCGAGTAAGTAGAGAAGGCAAAACGCACGGAGCCCTGTAACAGAGCCGGCCAGCGCCGAGCCGGGATAATCGGAAGAGCACCCAAAGAGTCGCCAGCTCCAAAGAAATCGCATCGCCAAAGCTCGAACAGAGGAGATTTGGGACCGAACGACAGGGACGACACCGACCCCTAAGATTTCTCAGTGCCGCCGAATGAGAAGGGGAAGAGGAGGAGAGACGGGAGACGGCCGGGCTAGGCGGCCAGGAGACCGGCCATGGCCGACTCCAGCGCCGCCCGGCCAGCGGAGGAGCGTCGCTGAAGACACGGCCAAAAACGAAGTCAAAAATTGAATTCAGAAGCATAGAGAGGGAAGGCGTAAGCGTTATTCACCACCAGGCCGAACTCCGCTTCGGCAACAACACTCCACAACGTTCAGCAAACAAAGGAATGCTGCTCATATAGCATATCTCTGCATCCCTCGTACAACATTGCGTAGCATAGATTTGCTACAAACAAATCAACATAGTCATACACAGTGCCGGACAAGGAAAGAAAATGACTAGTCACAGAGCATGATAATATATCAGCATCGAAATTCAGCAATTTTTCATCAAAGCCACGCCGGCCAGAGAGTCAAATCGGACTCAGATCCAAAACAGCAGCCTCAAAATAAACTCGTCTTCTGATCTGCTAGCCCAACCGGCAATAGAATCACCAATCTCGGAAGAGAAATTCAGCAGTAAAGGGGAGTAAAGGTTTTCATCAGAAGAGGCTGCAGCATTCTTCATCATAGACAACTTCCGACAAAACCAAACAATGAAGATCAGAAGCAGGGGCGACAACTCAATCTCCCAAACCCTCTAGGACAGCATATTCCAATCCACAGACGGCCAGCATCACCAAAACAAAAAAATTTTAAGAACAATCATCATCACAAAATTTATGTACAGCAAAAACAATCCAATCTAAGCCCCAAACAGCGAAGACCTAGGATCCAGGGGACGCCTTGGGTTTTTTAGATTTTTTCTTCTTCTGAGATTTTGATGACTGCCAAGACTCGCAATCCAAGACCATTGCCTCATTTACACTTAAAAATTTTTCCTTGAAATAGTCAATGGCCCGGCCCACACAAACCTCAACAGAGGAATTTAAAGACTCCAGGGAGTACTTGTTGGAAATCCGTTTGATAGAACTAGGTGTAAGGTCTAGATCAACATCTTTTTTTTTTGGTAAATAAGAATTTTGGATTAATGGGAGAAAAAGTTAGAGAGAGACGCTCTCTTCTCTCTCCTTTTTTCAAATTCGTCCCGATTTCGAATTTGAATTCTCGTCTTCGTCCGCCATGGCCGGCCACCTCGCGCCACCCTTGGATTCTACCACGGGCTCCATTTCCCGTGTTCCCCTGCTCCTTCTTCTCCTACGGCTGAGCTGCTTTCGAGTCCTCCGGAATGCAAGATTCCAAACGATTCAAAATCGAAGGTTTTCGACTGTGGCTCCGAAAGTCAAGTGCAAAGCTCCTCCCGTTGAGCAGATATTGTTCGCAAGGATAGTATTGAGGCTCGAAACGAGCTGAAATTCTTCCCCTCTTTGGCCGGTGGGGCTGAATCGTCTGTCTTCTCTCCTCCGCCAGAAGTCGTAAATGAAGGCCAAGCTTTCTGGGGTTGCACACTGGTAGGCCATTTCTATGACTCCCCGCCTCATTTTTTGGCAATTAAAGCCATTGTGAAAAAGATTTGGGCACGATTCGGTCTCACACACATCTTTTTGTTTTTTGTTTTTTTTTGGTAAGTAAGTGTATATTTTGGATTTAAGGGAGAAAAAATTTACAAAGGACTATGTTAAAACTCCAAGCTTTGATTAAAGTTAGTACATAATATGTTAAGGCATACTCCGAGCAGCTGGTACAACAGAGAATATCTCAAAAAAAACCTCTAAGAGGAGCTATCTATTAGAAAAGAAGAAAATGAACTCAGACATTCATTTTACATAATCAGATTCAAAATCAGTAACTATCAAGACGAAAGGACCACTAGCATCCGCTCGCCCCACCGCAGCTCGCTACAGCAAAACAATACTATCCACAAAGCATGAGCAGCACAGCCAAACAGAGAGAAGGCAGCCCGGATCACCCAAAAATTCATCAGCAAAACTCCCTGCGTTTACCAGAGCCAGCAATGTGCCAGTCACAGCCATCCTCTAAAAGCCAAGATCAGCCTTATTAGGGACTTCACACAGCAACCAACACCCAGCCGGCGCTGGTGGCGCTATTCCTGCCCCAACAATGGCATCTGGGCAGTCCTCCACATTTTTTTTTTTGGTAAGTAAGTGTGTATTTTGGATTAATGGGAGAAAAGTTTACAAAAAATTATGTTATAACTCCAAATTTTATAACTTGGAGTTAGAACATAAAACGTTGGGGCACACCCCGAGCAGCTGGTACAACAGAGAGATCCTCAAAAAACCTAAAAAGATCTATCTAGCATAAGAAAGAAAAATAACCCTGTCGTTATACAAAATCAAAAGCAAAAAGTTACTTCCGAGAGGACCGGAACAACCAACCGATCACCACGCAGCAACAAACTACAGCAAACCGTATCTGCCGGCAACCCATAGCATCCTAGATATCCAGCAGCAAGGAGAACATTATAGCAGCAAGCAAGCACAGCTGCACATTATTATCAGCAGCAAACAGCAGCTTATCATCAGCATACTGCACTTGAGGCAGCAGCATGCATCAGCAGCAAATCAAGCAGCAACCTTCATCAGCAAAATTCCGAGGATCAAGGGCATTTAGAAAAAAACATCAGCAACACAACTCCTCATCGCATCCAGCACCATGCAGGCCAGCTCTACCACCACCAACAGCTCTACCATCACCCAATACTAACAGCAGTAGGGGCACTCCCATTGCAAATTGATTGTGGAGTTCAGCCCAAATCAATACTCTAGGTGGCAATGCAGCAAAACAGCGATCCAAGAAAACCAGTATCAACGATCAAATAGCTGCCTCATCCGATGCACCAGGCCAATGACATTTCATCAGCAGCCAAAAAATGGGCTACGCAACAAAGGACAGCAGGCATGGGCCTTAACAGATCTGCAACATCACAGCAGCATTGCATGCTTCGGTGCACCAAAAACGGACCCAACTGCCAAGAAGTAAATCTTCCATTATCGAAGCCGACAGCAGTTTCAATCCCAAACCAGAAAGCATCAACACTACTGCACACCCATCAGCAACAGGCCAATAAAACCTATGACCGGAACCCATCACCAACATACACAAGCATCAGAACTCTACACAGCCTAGCAACAACAGTAGTAGCAATACAGCAGCATAACGCATCAAATCTATAGACACCCGAGCCTCAGCATCAGCAGCATTAAGTAATTCACACCAGACCCAACTCCATACCATGCCAGCATTCAGCCAATCCAATATGCCTAGAAGCAGAGAGACAAAAGACAGAATGCAGCATTCATAGAGGAAACAACCTCTGGCAGAGACAAAATCAGATCAGGAAAACGAGAGGCAGCACATGTCACCCAATAATCAGCCTCATCTCCCTCTCCACCCACTGATACCATTTTGCCCACGCATCACCAGTTCATTCCCCCGAGCAGCATCAGCATAGACCAAACGAAGTAGCCACAAAACACATTAATCAGTACACAGACAGCAGCAAGTTCCAATACTCCAAATTCCATCTAACCATAAAGCAATCAGCACCTATCCATTGTAAAAAGCACCACAATCCAGGATGCAGCCACAGGTCAAATGCCCACAACAACTGAGTCCCAACGAATCCAATGGAGTGCCAAAAACTGTGACCCCAATCCACACCCATGCAGAAAAACTGCATAATCAACTGCAGGGAAATCCACTTCAAGATTCCAGCACCATCAACCA
>JAODPA010054905.1:0-11406 GCA_025585075.1 Nepenthes mirabilis
TACCAAGGATGCTATTTTCAGAAATTATAATTTAATTCATGCTAGCACAATGTATAAAAAGAGACACAAAAATTTATTATGAATGCATTAATTTAATATTAGATATGATGCGTCTCTGGATCCGAATTTCGAACAAATTCCGGCAATCCTTTTGTTGTGACTCTGGCTCCGTTCCCTGAGTTGGATCCTACACACTACTAAACAGAACAAGAGGTCAGCGTGTTCGCCAGGAAGTTGTCCCACCGAAAACATTCCGACGTTCAAATCAATCAAACAATCTTCACAAGAAAGAAACTGAAATTGAGAGAGAGAGAAAAAGAGTGTTTGATCCAGATGTAAGAGAGACGTGAGATCTTCTTGGATTTGGGAGGTGGGAAGGTAGTAAACGGCCGTGAGGGTACGCTTGTTGCCTTAGGGTTTTTGGAGAAGGAAGGTGACAGAGAAGGCCGATTTCTGAAAGCACTTGATCGCCTTACAGAAAGCGCATGCAATTGAGAGGATGATTGGAAGCGTTAATGAAAGTATCAATCAAAAGCGTGCCCTGGATGGTAAACCCAGAGCTTTTTTTGTAGCTGAGAGGACGATCCTCTCTCTTTGGAAGGAGTGATTGCCTTCCTGATCTGCCGGCCGGCTTGCCTTTTGAGCGGATGCCAGTTGCCAAGCTGGTCATGATTGTTTCCTTGGCTAACAGCTTTCCAAACCGGGGGCTTTCCTTCCGTGCATATTACCGTTGGAAAGTCTGGGTTGGCAGGGATTTGGAGAAAATCTGGCGCCTTCCTTGTATGGGAGGCGCCAATATTGCCAATATCCTTTTTGGTACCAATTGAGATCGTGAAATATTCCTTGAAAGCCGTTGCTGGCCTTTTGATGATTTGTGGGCTTAAACGGATCAAGCCTGTTACTGTAGAAGGGCTTCTTGGGGCCCAACGTGTAAGGCGCGGACCGTCAACGTTCGAGTTGACCGGCAGCGTGCGTGTTGGCTGCCCTTGTGGAGGATGTCATTTATTAGCCGCCTGATGGGTCATGGGCCTAAGTAAGCTAGGCTCATTACTGTAGTAAAGCCCCTTTGGGCCCAAGGCGCGTAAGGCGGACGGTCAACGTTTAAGAGTTGACCGTCCGTTTGAGAGTTGCCCGCCTGTTTGAGGGTTAGCCGCCTGGACGGTCAACACAAACGTTGACCGTCCTGGTCTTTCTAGCTTTTGGGCTTGTTTTCTAATTGAGCCGTTAGGGTGTTGACCGTCGTTTTGGGCCTTTGTTGACTTTCTGAGTCCGGCCCATTTTGGTTGTACCATCACTAGCACGCCATGCTGGTGGGTAGATTTCTGGCCTCTAGTATGTTCATGATGGGATGCCCCTGGTTGCTTTGAAGATCTTGTGGAACTTCGTGAAAAGGCGTGAAGGAGAGTTTGACCAGAATTGTTGACCACCCTGGTCAATTTCGGAATACCAGAATTGTTGATCGTCCTGGTCAATTCTGGAGTACCAGAATTATTGACCGTCCTGGTCAATTTCGGAGTACCAGAATTGTTGACCGTCTTAACCAATTCTGGAAGCGTCTTGCGTGGCCACTAGCCGGTTTGCGTGGCAGAGTGCGACACGTGTCTCCCTTTGGTTGGGCCAATATCCCGGCCATTAATGCGCCCGAGATCCGCCTTTTATAGGGCCAAGTAGGGAGGCGACACGTGGTGTTCCTGACGGCATCCTTAATGAGGGGCTTCTGTGCCAGAGTTTCGTCCTTTTGCGGGGTCAAGTGAGGAGGTGACACGTGGCAAGACTGACGGCGTCATTAATGAGGGGTTTCACGCTTGGCGCTTTAGTTTTCCTTTCGTACTTTTGAAATTACTTGTGCCTTCCAACCGTCATCTTCTTTATTCTCGTTTCTCAGACGAACTCTTCCAAAAGAAACCCCAGCTTTCGCTCGATTATGGCTTCAGTTGCAGACTTTTCGTCCGTCTTGAGAGAAAACGATGTTAAAGTACTGTGCGTTGAATTTAAGATTCCTAAGGAGGCGGCCTGGAGAGTTCCGGGCAAGGACGACAGAGCCTTTGCCCCACCGGAGGGGTTCATCACCGTTTACGAGGCCCATTTAAGGAGTGGCCTCCGCCTGCCACTGCCGGAGGAGTTAGAGTCGATCATGAAGGCTCTGCGCATACCCATCGCCCAACTTCACGCCAATGCCGTGAGGTATCTCTACACTTTATGTATTTTTTTCCGGAAGCTTGGTCAAAAGTTTAGGATGTCTGGCGTTAGGGTTGTGTTCAAGGTGAACCAGGGGGCGGAGTGGAAATCGCTCACTCCCCGCCCTGGAATAAAAATTAGTACGGCCATTCATGACTCGTTGAAGAACTGGAAAGACCGGTTCTTCTTTGTGAAGGTGAGCGAGAAATGGCCTTTAGCGAGGAACTGGGGCGAGATTCCAGATGAGTACTCTAGTACGCCGTCTCCGGCGGATTGCGCCTCTTATGCATGGCTCACTAAGGCCATACGGGCTAACCCGGATGAGTTCAAGAGGGACTTCTTGGTTTTTCGGGCGGAATCCAAGAAGGTCAATTGGGGGCCGCCATTGCCGGTTCAGAAGCCACGCCCTTCGGTCAGGATGGTGAATCCTGAGGAATCAAGGGGTATAATCATCCGCCCAAGGCGCTCGGAGGAGGGGGCTACTGAGAGGGTGACTGGGATGCCCTCCTCTTCTTCGTCTCAAATTGATTATGTGGCTGCCGGGATCTGCGGTGGATCCGGCAGCACTGCTGGAGCGGCGAAGTTCATCGAAGACATGCCGGCGGAGGCTAGAGGAGTCATCCTGGCTCAGCCTGCGACGAGGGTGGTCCCAGGCGCTGCCTGAATGGAGTCTGCGGATGAGCCGGCCCGCAACATAGCTGAGGGCTCGCGAGTATTTATTGTGGAGCCGTCGACGAGAGCTGGTCCTACGGTAGCAGCTCCAGGGGCAGCCAAGGGGAAGAAGCCTGCTGCGGCCGCTTCAGAGACTGCGAGAGAGGAGTCCGCCGCTGCTGTTGATGATGATGAGTTTTTGGACCGTATTTTGGATGAAGCAGCGGCGTGTTCGGCGCTAGAGGATGCTCCTAGCTCGTCATCTCCGGGTCCACCGCCAACTGGTCCACCACCAGTTGGGCCAGGCCTAGAGTCCAGGCCTGTGAGACCTTTCAGGAAGACTTACAAGGTATGATTTCTGTAATGGCTTCCTTGTATTTCTTTCTTTCTTGGGTTTGTAACTCACACCTCGCTTTTGCCTTGTGCAGTCGAGAAGGTTGATCTCATCTTTCTCCCGGGAGGTGGAGCAATACAATCGCATCATTGCGGATCAGGAGGCTAAGATCGCCTGGCTGGAGGCCAAGCTGGCTGCCTTAGGAGGGGAGCTCTGCGAGCAGGCTGCTGCTCTTGAGGCTGTCACGGCTGGCGTGGAGGCAGAGAACGTTGAGTTGAAGGCCGAGGTCGCTCACTTGAAGGAGGAGGAGGATCGACTTAAAGCAAGCAACAAACGTCTTGCCGATCGAGCCGCAGCCTCGGAGAACGAGTTGGCCACTCGAATCATCCTCCATGAGATCGGGGGCGCACTGCACGCCCGGCTGTTGGAGGGGCTCAACATTGGACGGCGCGTTGCGCGGTTGATCGACCCTGACTTCCCCACTGAGTTTATTAATCAGAGCAATCGCGCAGCGCAACGTAAGGAAGACTTGGTAGGAGAGCCCCGAGACAGTCAGGATGGTCCGTTACCCTTATATTGCACTTTTGGGATTTATGTACATTGTACCTTACTTTGGAGCAATAAAATGGAAGTTCTTTTCAATTTGATATTCATTGTCCTTATTGCTTTTTGTGTTTGTGTTGATCATTGCATTAGGCGGCCAACCTGGTTGGTCGGCGACTGTTGTCTGGTTGCCTAAGGAGCTAAGTCCCTAGGCTTGACAGGCGGTTGCGTTAACCAGCCTTGCAGTGCTGTCCAAGTGGTAACTTAGGTAGTCAGCGTTGGAGAAGGAACGCTTCTCACCATTGTTTGATCACGCTGCCCTTTCGTTGAGGAGGTTAGTGCGTGGGGCAGCCAACCTAGTTGGCTGGTTGTCTAAGGAATAAGATCCTTAAGTTGGGTAGGCAGTTGTGTTAACCAACCTGGCGACGCCGTGCAAGTGATGACTTGGGCGGCCAATGTTGGAGAAGAAATGTTTCTCCCTTCGACCGTCGTTGACTGACGTTGCTGCTTCCCGAGAGGAGGTCGTCGCGTGTGCCATATTTGCCCCATAAGGTTTTTAGACCGCTATCGGGCCACTTGGATGACCAAGGTTTAGTACGACCGCTATTGGGCCGCTCGGATGACTGAGGTTTCAGACCGCTCATGAGCCACTTGGATGACCAAGGTTTCAGACCGCTCATGGGCCACCTAGATGACTAGGGTTTAAGACCGCTTGTGGGCCACCTGGTTGACCAGGGTTTCAGACCACTTTTGGGCCACCTGGATGATCAGGGTTTAATGAGAGGATGAAGACCCTCCCGACTTAGGGGCAGTCTAGGTCAGGTAAACCTGTAGGGAAAACGCAGTTCATATATGCACACAAAGCCTAGGATTCTATATGCTAAGTAAACTCCTTATTTTACCAAATTAAAACAATCATGCGAATGAATGCACACAAGTGGGTAAGTGCGTACCTGGGTTCCCTACTGAAAGTAGCGTTTTAGGTGGGTTGCGTTTCACGTTCGTGGGATCAACTTTCCGTCCTGATTTCGGAGTTTGTATGCTCCGTTTCGCAGGACGGCGGAGACAAGGAAAGGTCCCTCCCAGTTAGGAGAGAGCTTATTGCGGCTGGCCAACTTGCCTGTGGTCTCGACGCCTCGTAGGACCGAGTCCCCAACGTCGAATTGTCGGACTTTCACCTTTTTATTGTAGTACCGAGTAACTCGGTGTTGGTACGCTGCTGGCCATATTCTGGCGACGTCGCGAGCTTCCTCTAGCAAGTCTAAGTGTTCTCTAATTTTCTGGGAGTTGGTCTGTGGGTCGAAAGACTCCACCCTGAGACTCGGAAGCCCGATTTCGATCGGGATCACCGCCTCAGCCCCGTAATAGAGGCTGAAGGGTGTCTCGCGCGTTGGTTCCTTCGGTGTTGTCCGATAAGACAAGAGGACGGATGGGAGCTCGTCAGCCCAGGAGCCCCCGGCGCCCTCCAGTTTGGTTTTTAACCCGTGGAGTAGTGTGCGGTTTGTGACCTCCACCTGCCCATTGGCTTAGGGGTATGCCACCAAAGTGTGGACCAACTTGATACCAAGGCTGGCACAATACTTGGTGAAGTGTTTCCCCAAAAATTGGATCCCATTGTCGGTCACTACGACCTTTGGGACGCTAAACCTGCAGACAATGCCTTGGCGAAGAAATTTCAGTGCATTGTGCTCTGTGATTTTTGCTAGCGGGACTGCCTCGACCCACTTGGTGAAGTAGTCGATGCCCGCGATGATAAACTTCCTCTGCCCCGTGGCAATGGGAAATGGGCCGAGAATATCGAGCCCCCATTGCGCGAAGGGCCATGGAGCCTGAAGTGACTTCAGGTCAGCGGACGGCTGGTGGTGAAGGTTGCCGTGAAGCTGGCAGCTTTCACATTTCTTTACAAACTCTAGCGCGTCCTTTTTCATTGAGGGCCAATAATAGCCCTGCCGCATGATCTTAAAGGCTAGGTTTTTCCCGCCTACGTGTGATCCACAGATCCCGAGGTGGACCTTGCTCAGCGCATAGTCCGCCTCCTCGGGGGATAGACAACGGAGGTATGGAGTCGAGTATCCGCGGGGATACAGCCGCCCATCGACTACCGTGTACCAACCGGTTGTCTTTTTAATTCGCTTGGCCTTCTCGGCGTCCTCTGGGAGTGATCCGTCAGCTAAGTATCTAAGGTAGGGCGTCATCCAGTTTTCCGTCTCAGAAATCTGCATCGCCTCCTGTTTTTCTATGTTGGGAGCATTCAGGGTCTCCCTCATGTCCTTCGAGTACTGTTCTTGGTTTTCGGTAGAGGCGACTCTAGCCAACCGATCTGTCCTCCAATTTTCAGTTTGAGGAATATGAACCAGGGTCAGTTTGTCGAAACCCTGGATGGCCTCCCTTGCCTTTGCCAGGTACTTGGCCAAGGAAGGATTGTTTGCCTCGAAGCCCCTGTTAACCTGGTTGACGATTAGTTCGGAATCGCCGTAAACTGCCAACCTATTGGCAAAGCACTCCTTTGCTAATCGTAAGCTGGCTAGTAGGGCTTCGTACTCGGCGACGTTGTTGGTCACCGGGAAGTCCAGTTTGAGGGAATACTTAACCTCAAATCCATCAGGGGTCGTAAGGACCACTCCTGCTCCGTTGCCACCGTCCGTGGACGATCCGTCCACGTGGAGCGTCCATTCTGGAACTTCGTCTGGCTATTCTGCATTTTCGGCGTGCTGTTCATCGTGGATTGGGGTCGTAATCTCAACAATAAAGTCGGCTAGAGCCTACGCTTTTATGACAGGTTTGGGCCTGAATTCAATGTCGAACTCGCCCAATTCGATAGCCCACTTCACCAGTCGTCCCAAAACGTCTGGTTTCTGGAGTATGCCTTTCAGTGGCTGGTCAGTGAAGACCACTATGCGATGCGCCTGAAATTATGGCCTCAATTTCCGTGCTGCGAAGATAAGCGCTAGGGCCATTTTCTCAGCGCGCGGATAGCGCATTTCTGGGCCGGTCAACGTTTTGCTCACATAGTAAACCCGCTGCTGGATATAGAATTATTGACGCACCATGACGGAGCTGAGGGACACTTCTGATACGGCCAGGTAAAGGTACAGTTCCTCTCCGCCCTTTGGTGATACTAGCAATGGTGGGCTGGCCAGATACTGCTTCAATTCATTGAAGGCTGTCTGGTAGTCAGCCGTCTATTGAAATCCGTTGGATTTTGTCCCTCTCAGGGCTTTAAAGAAGGGTTGGTACTTGTCGCCGGACTTCGCGAGGAAGCGGGACAAAGCTGCCAGCCGCCCAGTCAATCACTGGACGTCTTTGACGCTCCGCGGAGGAGTCATGTCAGCGAGGGCCTTGATCTTTTCTGGGTTTGCCTTGATCCCCCTCTGGGAGACGATGAACCCCAAGAACTTCCCGGAGGCCACCCCGAAGACACACTTTGCTGAATTCAGTTTCATTTGGTGCTGGCGGAGCACCTCAAATGACTCTTCCAGGTCACGTATGTGGTCGCCAGTGACTCTACTCTTGACGAGGATGTCATCGACGTAGACCTCCATGTTGCGACCAATCTGCTTTCCGAACATCTTGTTGACCAGTCGCTGGTAAGTTGCTCCAACGTTTTTCAGTCCAAAGGGCATCACTTTGTAGCAGTAGGTGCCCTGGTCCGTCATGAACGATGTATTCTCTTCGTCCTCCAGACTCATTCGAATCTGGTTGTAATCCGAATAGGCGTCCATGAAGTTGAGCAGCTCATGTCCAGCTGTGGAGTCAACCAGTAGGTCAATCCTGGGCAAGAAAAAACTGTCTTTTGGGCAGGCATTGTTGACGTCGGTAAAATGGACGCATATTCGCCATTTTTCGTTGCTCTTTTTAACTAGGACGACGTTTGAAAGCCAATCTGGGTACTAGACTTCTCTAATAAACCCAACCTCCAGTAACTTTTTCACCTCCTCTCAGATGGCGGTCAGCTTCTCTGTGGAGTGGTTCCTCCGCTTCTGCTTAACCGGCTTTCGGTCAGGATCAAGGCCCAACTTGTGGACCATCACCTCAGCCGAAATCTCGGGCATGTCTGCGGGAGTCCACGCGAATATATCCACGTTCCGTTGTAGGAATACAATCAGTTTAGTGCGCAGTGTGCCAATGACTGAGCCGCCAATTTGCACACACTTCTCCGGTTCCTTTAGGTTTAGTGGGATCAGATCTGTGGTTTCACCAGATTACGCTTGTTGCAGGGTGGTTTCGTCTCGATGATCGAGCTTTCCCACCATGCTAGGACTGCCGCTAGGGGCAATCTGGGACATGTAGCATGTCCGCCCGATTATTTGGTCGCCCAACACCTCTCCCACACCGTAAGGTATCGGAAATTTCATTTTGAGGTGTGGAATTGAGGTGACCGCCCCAAACGTTATTAGGCACGGCCTGCCTAGTATCGCGTTGTAAACGGATGGCAGGTCAACCCCTAGAAAGGTAAGCGTACGACTTACTGTCTTTGGATATGTCCCTAAAGTAACTTCTAATTGAACAATCCCTTGAACGGGCACTGGTTCGTTGTCAATGCCGTATAATGGGCCATCGGCCGGTTTTAATCGATTCTTTTTTAGGCCTAACTTAAAGAAAGCATCCAAGTAAAGCAAATCTTTAGAACTTCTATTATCGATAAAGACTCGTTTCAGCTGGTAGTCCAAACTGCCGTCTGAAACGAGTGCTGATATGACAAGGGGGTCAGCATGGGGGGACATTACATGAGTTGAATCACTATCACTGAAGCTAATCGTATTGTCTATTATGCGCTGCTTCTTCCTCCTAGTTTGCTGCTCCCTGCTGTCCGTCGGATTCTTGGCAGGTCGGGTGGTGACCATGTTAACCACCCCTGCTGCAATCCTGTTCCGGGGTGGAGTCTGCTCCTACCCCTCTTCATCAGCTGCTCCTGAGTTCTGTCGAGGACCTCTAACAAACTTTGTGAGGTGGCCCTGCGAATCAGATCTTCGATCTCCCTCTGCGGCGTCTTGCACTCCTCAGTCGAATGGCCAGTAGAACGATGGAAGTCGCAGTATTTTGACTGGTTTCTAGAGTCCTTCTTCAGCGATTTGGGCCACTTCAGAAACTTTTTTCCATGGATCTGCATAAGGACGTTGGTGCGCGTGTCTGTCAGAGGTGTGAAACTGGTGGGCCCGTAGTCTCTGCGTTCTGGGGGCCCAGTCTGGCGCTGCTTCTGGCGGGAGTGTTCTCCTCCGCTGTACTTTCTCTTCCCCTCACCAGGGATCGGCCGAGGCTGATCCGCCCGCTCTGGGCGTTTTGCCTCGTTGGCCTCCTCCGCCGCAGCGTAGGCCCTGGTGATGGATTCTTCCTCGCGGAAAGTTTGTGGGTTTTTGTGGGCAAGGTGTTTGAAAAAGTCATTGTAAGTAAGTACAGAGATAAAACTGCCCAATTTTATTTTCTCTGTGATCCTGGGGATCCTTCTGGCCTCTGCCACGAAGCGATCCAGGAAATTCCGTGGGTTCTCTCCCGGTTTCTACTTTATGTGGGAGAGATGCCACGGCTGTTTCTCTTCCCGTCGGCTTGAGGCGTACTGAGCCAGGAAGAGATCCGTGAGTTCACGGAAACTGTCGATGGTACCTGAAGAAAGGTGATGGAACCAGATTCGAGCGTCTCCCTTCAGTGTGAGTGAAAAGCAGCGGCACATCACCAAGTCTTCTAGCCCTTGTAGACTTAGATGGGTGCGAAAGTGATTCAAGTGGTCAACCGGATCACTGCCCCCATCGTATAAGTCAAGGGACGGCATCTTGAACTTTAACGGTAGTGGGCGGCTCAGGATCTCCGCAGTGAAAGGAGATCGGTCCAAGTCGATGGCTTAGTCCTCATCCTGGAACACGCGATTCCAGATCTTGTCCACTCGTGGATCGACGCGAGCGACGTTTGCTGATCATTTGGAGTTGAAGTAATCCCTCAACTCCGTCTCGTCCCTGGCTGGTTCAGCAGCCGGTCGGCTGCTGCCTCCAGTGGATCTGGTAGTCCTGGAGGCTCGCTCCTGGTCTGTGTGGTGATCTTCCGCCTGAGAGTATCGGGGATTTCTTCTTTCTGGGCTCTATGGTGGAGACGTACTCTCGGAGCGTTTCATAGGCATGTTCTGGTTAGGAATGCTGGAGGATGCTGGAGCCGGATTGTCTCCGGCTTTGGCAGGCCTTTTGGCCAGCTTCTTCTTCCTCTAGCCACCCCTTTTGGTGGCCGGTGCAAGGATGGCTACTGGTGGAGCCGCCTACTGTCGCTGCTCGTTCTGGGCACAAAGTAATTGGAGCAGGCGATTGTTGGCCTACATCTGCTACACCAGTTGTTGAAAGTAAGGCGGTGGAACTCCGCCTACGGCCCCGTTGACTATGGCACCAGTAGCATGGTTCTAGTCGGGGTTAGCAGCATCTCTAGCAGGGTCACTAGTTTGGGCTCTCGTGTTCACCATTGCAGAATTAGATGGTGACAGAGAGAGTTTGTGCAGATTTAGTGGTTGGCTTTTGTAAGTGTTCCCACAGACGGCGCCAATGATGCGTCTCTGGATCCGAACTTCGAACAGATTCGGGTGATCATCTTGTCGTGGCTCCGGCTCCGTTCCCTGAGTTGGATCCTGCACACCACTAAACAGAACAAGAGGTCAGCGTGTTCGGCGAAAAGTTGTCCCACCGAAAATACTCCGACGCTTAAGTCAATCAAACAGTCTTCACAAGAAAGAAATTAAAATTGAGAGAGAGAGAGAAAAATAGTGTTTAATCCAGATGTAAGAGAGACGTGAGGTCTTCTTGAATCTGGGAGGTGGGAAGGCAGTAAACGGTCGTGAGGGCACGCTTATTGCCTTAGGGTTTTTGGAGAAGGAAGGTGGCAGAGAAGACCGATTTCTGAAAGCACTTGATCGCCTTACAGAAAGCGCATACAATTGAGAGGATGATTGGAAGCGTTAATGAAAGCATCAATCAAAAGCGTTCCCTAGATGGTGAACCCAGAGCTTTTTTTTGTAGCTGAGAAGACGATCCTCTCTCTTTGAAAGGAGTGATTGCCTTCCTGATCTGCCGGCCGACTTACCTTCTGGAGCAGATACCAGTTGCCAAGCTGGTCGTGATTGTTTCCTTGGCCAATAACTTTTCAAACCAGGGGCTTTTCTTCTGTGCATGTTACCGTTGGAAAGCCTGGGTTGGCAGGGATTTGGAGAAAATCTGGCACCTTCCTTGTATGGGAGGTGCCAATATTATCAATATCCTTTTTGGTGCCAACTGAGATCGTGAAATATTCCTGGAAAGCCGTTGCTGGCCTTTTAATGATTTGTGGGCTTAAACGGATCAAGCCCGTTACTGTAGAAGGGCTTCTTGGGGTCCAACGTGCAAGGTGCGGACCGTCAACGTTTGAGTTGACCGGCAGCGTGCGTGTTGACCGCCCTTGTGGAGGATGTCAGTTATTAGCCGCCTGATGGGCCATGGGCCTGAATAAGCCATGCCCATTACTATAGTAAAGCCCCTTTGGGCCCAAGGCGAGTAAGGCGGACGGTCAACGTTTAAGAGTTGACCGTTCGTTTGAGAGTTGCCCGCCTGTTTGAGGGTTGGCCGCTCGGACAGTCAACACGAACGTTGACTGTCCTGATCTTTCTAGCTTTTGGGCCTGTTTTCCAATTGGGACGTTAGGGTGTTGACCGTCGTTTTGGGCCTTTGTTAACTTTTTGAGTCCAGCCCATTTTT
>JAODPA010054906.1:0-35056 GCA_025585075.1 Nepenthes mirabilis
TTAATTTTTTATTGCTATTGTTAATTTATTGTGAGGTCAAAACTTTTGTGTATTTTGTGATCGGAAAGTTCCCTTTATAAATAATTGAGGTACGAGAACAACCTCGACTCCGCTGCTTTCTCCCCAAATTGTATCGAGGTAATACAATGGAAACGGTGACCTCGTTCCTCCCAAATCCTCTGAGTATTCTTCTCTTGGTTTATCCCTGTTTCCTAGTTTCATAAGCAGCAGCTTTCCTAAGCTGCATCTGCTTTGTCTTCTTCGTTATTTCTTACATCGAAACAGAGACTCGCCCAGGTCATGGCAAACAATGAAAACTCCACTAAATTCTCCTCTATTGCTGGAATTACAGACTCAGCTGCGGTTCCTGACTTTCGATCGGTTGGACAATAATGAAAACCCTGCTCTGGTCCTTGTTGCATGTATTTACTCTCTTCTCAGAACTATGTAACTTGGTCTAGAGTCATGACAAAAGCCCTAAGAGCTAAGAATAAGATTGATTTTGTGAATGGAGAATTTAGAAAACTTTCCAACCCAAGCGATCCATTTTTGGATACTTAAGAACAATGTGATTAATGACCTTATTGTGTCTTAGATTCAAAATTCGGTAAGCCACGCTATTAAATCAGGAACACTCATCTTCATTGATAATGCTTGAGAACTGTGAGTGGAGCTTAAAAACAGATATTTCGAACAAAATGATTCTAAAAATTTTCAATTGAAGAGAGCTTCAATTGGCCTAATGCAAGAATATGGCTCCATCAGTATTTATTAGGGAAAGTTAAGCCTAGGGTGTTGCCCGTACATTAAAGATTCAATCCAATGCTCCCTTCAAGTACTCAAAGTGTATGTATTTTGACTGCAATTTACTTGATAAACAGGACTCCTATTCCCTTATCACACAACAAAACACCTTATAAGGTTCTATTTGATGCCAAACCAAGATAAAGTCACTCAAGGGTTTTTGAATGCCTTTACTTCAATATTGCTCTATCTCAAGGCCACACCAAATTTGACCATAGTGGAAGAAATGTGTCTTCATTGGGTATCATTTATAGGCTATTAGATCTTGATACTTACTGTATTTCTATCTCGTAATATTCAATTATATGAGTTTTTTTTTTCTAAAAAAGCTTACATAATGAAAGTAAAGATCCTAATAATGTACCCATTCATAGATGTGAGGAAGTCATCAATATATCCCACCATGAATTTCCTACAACAACATTTCTATATTATGAGATTCCTTCACCTTCAACAGAATCTGACACAACAATCACTGAGAGCACAGAGAACATAATCATACCCCTTGCATCAACTGATTCCAATCCCAAATCTGCTTTACCTCCATCAAATGATAAGCATATATCAATTCTTACTCACAGACCTCACAAAACTGAAAAGGTGCCTCAATGTCTTAAAGATTTTCGTCGTCAACTGAACCAAGCTGACAAATATGCTGTGTCCATGAACAATTCAGGTACAATATATTCCATTGCCAATAGCTCATCATTTCAAAGGCTCTCACCTTCCTGTCGTGTTTTCCCCACATCCATCTCATCACACTGGGAGCCAACTACCTATGATCAAGCTGTAAAGGATCCAGGATGATGCCAGGCCATTGAAACAGAACTACAGGCTCCATAAGCAAGCAACACTTGGCAGATTTGCCAGTAGGAAAACAGGCAATTGATTGTCCTTTTGTTTTTAAAATTTCGTATAAGTCACATGGTACAATAGAGAGAAACATTGCTTGATTGATGGCCAAAGGTTATACTCAAAAGGTCGGAACAGATTATCATAAAACTTTAACTTTTTCACCTGTAACTAAACATATTGCTGCTAGACATTTTTGCTTGCTGTTGCAGTTTTCAATAGGTGGAATCTATACAAATTTGTTTGTAATGCTTTTTTGCATGGTAACTCGGATGATGAAATCTCCTTGAAATACCCTTCCAATTACAAGGGAAATCCTTATCGAGTCTGTAACTCAAGAGCTTGTATGGTTGAAATAGGCATCAAGACAATGGTATTTAAAGTTATCTAATACTCTCATCAATTTTATTTTAAATAATCAAATGCCGACTATAATATTTTTAAATCTACTCTCCACTTTGTGGAAGCATGTTACAGAATGAAGATTGACAAAAGAGGCAAGGTTGAACCCTGGCATCAAGCAAAGTAACACTTCTGGACACATGCAACCCTTCCTGAAATTACGATGATTCCTATTGCTTCCCCTTCTATCCTTTTTCTATTATTTCTGTATCTAGTAGGACAATTGCAAATAGTTGAGGTAGAAGAATAATCTGCACTCCATTGTTTGTTTGTTAGGTAATTTTGTCAGAGCTGTAACTATTTATACTGAGGTAATGCAATAGAAAACTGTGAGCTCGTTCCTCCCAAATTATAGGACTACTCTTTGTTGCTCCCTGTCTCCTGCTTTCATATGCAGCAGCTTTCCTAAACTACATCTGCTTTTTCTTCTTCCCCGCTACAAGACGCGTGTGTGTACATTGTAGATGCTTGGCTACGAGTCTTGCACGTCAACAAAGACCAACCAGACGTGTTGAATGTTTAGTCCAGAAAATAATCAAATAGTCCCCAACGATTTAACAATTACCCTTCAAAGGGATTTAACAATGGTCCTCTTCACATTGGACTGAAAGCAAATACTGAATCAACAGCTCTAGTCTAGTTACCAGATGGCGGAAAAATAGAACAGCTCAACAAAGTCATTCAGTTTACTATCCCACCTCAAAGATGGGATGCCACGTCCCCCCGTGATGTCCTAAGCACGTTTGAAGAATGTCCCACTAAAGACCACTCATCTATTTGTGCAATAAAGCACCTCACTAGAACTGTGCAAAATTCAACATTGCTCCTCTCTCATTTGGCATGGCCGCTTGCTTGTCAGTGAGCATAGCTTCAACTACACTAAAAAAATAAACTGAAATAAAAACTTCCTTGTTTTACCAGCATGACTCAGCTTGTCTGTTCTGGATTCATTTGACTTCTGACTGTGTGAGACCCACCTCTGGTGTGGTGTCCTCTCCAATAGACTAAGCCTAACTATACCCAAACCATCTTTTCTTGCATAGCATGCTGTCCTAAAACAGATTGGTTACAAAGGATAGGCTTCCTGAAACTGAAATTCAAAACAGAAGTGCATTCTTTATAGACATAACATGAAAGAAGCGATAGGGATAGCTTATTCTGTTGCGATTTTCTGAGGAAAATCTGGTGTTTGCAATGGGAGATGATTAAGCTTCTGTTAATCATAAAAATTGCAAATTAGAAGAGTTATTGTTGTTGCAGCTACCAACCTTATTTGGAGTGTAAGAAATCTGATGCAGTCATTGTGCATCTGCAATCATGATTTGGGGAAGTTGAGAAAGAAGAGCAAGAAGAGAGGGGAATTCAGGCAGAGAGTGACAGGAGAGAAGAAGTAAAGAAATGAATTGTTATTTCTTAATACTCGTGCTACAGTAACGACCCCTATATATGGTATGAAGTCCATGAGTCTAACAATAGTAACAGAATGCAATCCAACCAATGGAACAAAGTAACAAAACAGCAATAACATCCCGCGGTGGAAGTAATCAAAAATCCTGAAGTTTGAGGGGTCGTTGCTCTTTCTAGCCATTGTTGGGTGGCGTGGCGATGTATTCGTACTCGAAGGCTTATCGATGAGTTCTATAACATTACCGTTTTCATAAAAAAGAACCTTATTTTCAAGGTTAAAGGCTGAAAAATTGTGGTGAAAATCAGCAATGGATTCCGAGGTAGCCTCTTCAGCTGGTGAGTGTGCCACTGAACGAGCACTTAGGTGATGGTATGGCCATTAAGCAAAATCTTTCGGAAACCGATAAGGTGTTGCGGTTGTAGAGGGGCTGGGAGCCCCATGATTCAGCAAGTCAACCGGATGCTATGCAGCTACACCCCGACACTGTTTGAGGAAAGAAACATGGAAGACGTTATGATTTTTGAATGTGCCGCAGATCGAATTGGTATGCAATGGTACCAATCTGATCTAGGATGCGAAAGGGTCCATAATAACGTTTGGCAAGTTTATTAGATTGGCGATGAATAATCGATGTTTGGTGATAGGACTGGAGTCAAACATAGAACAAGTCACCTACTTGAAACTCATTATCAGTCCGATGAGTATCTTGTTGATTTTTCATACGAAGTTGTGCCCGCTGAAGGTTTGCCTTGAGGACCACTAGGACAGTGGCACGGTCTGTCAATAATTCATCAATGGAAGCGACGGAGGAAGTGCCCTTCACATAGTCGAGAAGTGGTAGAGGTGGCCATTGTAAACTACCTCAAAAAGACTTATCTTGATGGACGAGTGCCAAACTGTATTGTAATTCCATTCGTCCCATGGCAAATATTGGACCCAAGAAGAAGGGTGCTCAGCTATAAAACGGCAAAGATAATCCTCGAGGCATCGATTAACCACTTCGGTTTGTCCATCCGTTTGTGGATACTAAGAGCTGCTGGTGGCCAAATAAGTACCCTGTAATTTGAAGAGTTCTTTCCAAAAAATGCTCATAAAAATGGGATCGCGATTTGATACAATATCAGTGGGAAAACCATATAATCGGTAGATTTCTCAGACAAAGATTTCAGTAAGGCTAGCAGCGAAAAAATGAGTACCTAGGGAGAAAAGTGAGCATATTTTGAGAGCCAATCAACAACCGCAAATATGATCGTTTTGCTGCGTGAGGGAGGGAGATGGTTAATGAAATCCATAGAGATGGACTTCCAAATTTTTTCTGGAATCGGTTGCGGTTGTAACAAACCATGTGGTGCAATATTGAGAGATTTAACTTGCTAATATACCGAACAATTGGATACAAAGTCACGGATCTCTTGTCGCATTTTGGGCCAGTAAAACGCGGCCAAAATTTTGGCAATGGTGTGTTGAATGTCTGCATGTCCCCTAAGAGGAGAAGAATGATATTCATGCAGTATCAACACCTGAAGAGCTAATTTAGCTGGAACAAGAATGTGATTCTTGTAGAAAATCAGTCCATCTCACCACAAGTAATCTGGATAATCACTTAGTCGTTCTTGAATGGTCGAGGCAAAATCAGCTGAAGCAGAATGTCGTATAAAGAATCGGCGCAGAGCTGGCAGCAATACAATTACCGGTTGAGAGACAAATGGCAAAGCATGACAGGGGCCTTCATTAACCCAGGATAATGCATCAACAGGTCCATTCTCACATTCGGGACGATAAACAATATCAAAATCAAAGCCCAACGGTTTAGCAATCCAATGTTGCTGATTTGGAGTATGAATTGATTGATTGAGTAGTGTCTTGAGTGGTTGATGGTCCATTTGAATGGTAAATTTAGCGCCTAGTAAATATTGACGCCACTTCTTTATTGCTTTAGTGATGGCATAGAATTCTTTAATGTAGGTGGAAGAAGCCTGCAATTTGGAGCAAATTTGTTTGCTAAAAAAAACAATTGGGTGTCTAGCTTGAAGTAGGATGGCACCAATGCCAAACCCGGATGCATCCGTCTGAATTACGAAGGGTTTGGAGAAATCTAAAAAGGTCAAGATTGGGGCAATAGTGAGAGCTGCCTTAAGTAAGTCAAAAGCCTTATCAGCTGCTGGGTCCAGAGGAAAGCATTACTTAGTAACAATTGTGTCAGTAGAGCTGCAATACGGGCATAGCAGGCAACAAATGGCTTGTAATACCCTATTAAGCCAGGGAAGCCTTGCAATTGTTTAACATTGGTGAGTGTTGGCCATTTATGGACAGCCTCGATTTTTGCCAGATCGATTGCCACCCTTTGCTCCAAAATAATGTGTCCCAAATAAGATGAGGAAGAGCGCTCAAACTCACACTTCGATTGCTTGACAAAGAAGGAGTTTTGTAGAATTTGCAAAACTTGAGCAAGGTGCTGGAGGTGTTGCTCCCAAGAGAAGCTATATACCAGAATGTCATAAAAAATACTAGCATAAATTTATGCAACACAGGTCAAAAAATATCATTCATTTCGAATTGAAAAGAGGATGGAGTATTGGATAATCCGAAGGGTATTACCAGGAACTCATAATGTCCATCATGAGTGCGGAAAGTAGTTTTGTGGACATCTTCAAAATATACACACATCTGGTGATATCCAACTCTTAAGTCGAGTTTAGAGAAAACTCGAGCACCATATAATTCGTCCAGTTGCTCGTCCACCATGGGAATGGGGAATTGATCCTTTACTGTGATGGCATTAAGGGCACAGTAATCAAGACAAAACTGCCAACTATCATTTTTTTTCTTGACAAGTAAAACTAGTGATGAAAATGGATTGGTATTGAGCTGAATAATCCCCTCATCCAGCATTTCCTTAATCATTTGCTCGATTTCTATTTTCTAGAAATGAGGGTATTGGTAGGGTTTAACATTTACTGGAGTTGTGTTTGGTTGTAAGGGAATACAATAATTAGTCTTGCGATGTGGTGGCAACCCATGGGGAACTATAAAAATGTCTGGAAAGGTTGAGAGTAAACTGCATAAGGTTGCAATTTGTGTGTGGTTAACATCAATGGGTAAGGAATTTAGCAAAGGCAAGCTGGATGGAGCAACTTCCTGGGATGGTTCCAAAACTGGGTTGATGGTCAATTGAAAATAGGTGACAACAGAATTGATAATTTCGCTATGCTACAATTGACCCAACCTCATGAAAGAAATGGTAGCTGGTTGTAATCCATGTAGAGCGAGTTGTTTACCGATATAGTCAAAGCTCATCTATAGGGCCTTATAATCAAATAGCACAAGACCTATTAAAGCCAGCCAATGCACCCTAAATACCATATCTACTCCATATATGGGTAATAAGTAAAGATCCACATTAAACTTTGATTGATCTAAAGTAACAAGTACCTTGGTGCATAACCCATCACAAAGTAAGGAGTCTCCATTTCCCACTGTGTCATTAAGATGCTGAAAGAGTTCAACTGTTAACCCCAGATGTTTAGCTAGCCAAGTTTGAAGGAAGTTGTGGGTTGAACCAGTATTTACTAATATAACCACTGAATGCCCTACTACTAGCCCCGGTAGACGCAACATAGAAGGGGCAAATGACCTCCAAAGGCATAAAGGGATATAGTTAGAATGTTTAGAGATAAGGAGCCTATTTCCTGTTGAAGGTCCGATGGAGGTTTAGGAACAATGAAGTCACTCTCCAATAGTTGTATAGTTGTCTAGGTGATGGTGTCTTCATCAACAAGCATACACGGGAATTGAGGAGGTTAACATCAATTGCCTAGGGTAAATCGTTCATCATAATTGAAACATAATCCATGTTCATGATGAGAGGCCATTTTAATAGAAGTAATTTTCTTGATAAGTAATTTTGGAGGAAGAGTAGAGGAAGTAAAGGTTCTTAATGGTTCTGCCATAGTACGTACTGGCTGCTTGTAAGAAGGGAGACGGTGAAAATTTGAGTGACTAGTATCAAATTTTTCCTTCACTAATTTAGCCACGCCTATAGCCTCTCGTAGTGATTGAGACTTCAAAAGCAGAAGCTTTCACCGGATATCATCACATAAACTAGAAATAAAGCAATTTAGTAGATTATCAGTAATTAGTCCTGTAGTTTGAGTAAAAAGGGTTTCACACTTGGTCATGTAAGTAGCAATAGTGGTGTTTTGCCGCAACTTATAGAGCATGGGTTTATGGTTCCAATAAGTGGACGGTCCGAATCGAAATTCAAGATTGTGCGAAAAAATCTCTCAAGTGGAAAGTTGACGAGTCGAATACATTCATTGATACCATTGGAGTGCTGAACTGCTCATGTGAAATGAATCAATTGTCAACTTCTATTCCAGTGGAATGCATTGGTAATAGAAGAAGTGCTCGATTTGAAATATCCACCCAAGCACATTTTCTCCAAAAAAATGAGATTTTGAGTTTGGGTAAGTGTACGGAGGAAGTGATATGGGAATCGGATGATGCATGTGGTGGAAATGGTAGGTTTTGGGTCTGCAGTGATGGAATCACAGGTGAGGATACTAAGAACGAAGTAGGGGTAAGGAGCAATAGTGGATTTACAAGTTGAAGGGGTTGTTTCTCGATTCAAGCCAAGGTATGGAAAATTTCGGTGAGTGATTTTTGAATTTGCTCTATGGTAGCAGTATTAGTAGTGATAGTTTTGGCATGGAGTTGTACAGCTGTGACAACATCCTTTAGCTCCCTTGAAATTTTGGCAATGGAGTCTTCAAGTGCTTTATACCATGTTGTTCCCCCTACCATATCTCAATGAAAGCACTAATTTAAGCAATCAATGTGCATATGCAATCGTGATTTAGGGAATTTGAGCAAAAAGAGCAAGAAGAGGGGCAATTCGGGTAGAGAATCAAAGGAGAGGAGAGAGAAGTAAAGAAATGAATTGTAATTTCTTAATACTCGTGCTATAGTAACAACACCTATATATGGGATGAAGCCCATGAGTCTAACAATAATAATAGAACACAATCCAACCAATGGGACAGAGTAACAAATATAACAAAACAGCAATAATAGCCAGCAGTGGAAATAATTAGATGTAATCCTGAAATTTGAGAGGTCGTTGAGTTAGACAGCTGCTCTTTCTAGCCATTGTCAGGTGGTGTGGCAACGTATTCGTACTTGAAGGCTTATCGATGAGTCCCGTAACAAAATCACATATTATTTACAAGGATGAGAAAGTCAAAAGAACATCACAAGCTAGCTGATGTCATTGCGTAAAAAGGTTAAACCGCTCAAAGGTCCTCCTAATTCCAAGGTAATATGATGCTTTCAACATTTTGTCCCCCCCTCGGGGCTTTGATAAGTTGGGATATTTTGTCCAAAACTTTATAAACAACTACCAACATCGCTCATTCCAAAAGATGGAAAGAGGACCAAAAAAGAGACAAAAAAAAAACAAAAATAATAAAAAACTATTGGATTTTGGTTACCCTTTTATAAATGCCATATCAAACAGATAGTTATCAGAAGATTGTATAATGTTCGTACCTCTATCGAAGGTCGGTCAAGGATCAACCAAGCTGCTTAAAGGGTCATGCGATATTCGTGTGATGATCGGTCAAAGTCACCAGAGGCACGCGACAAGCACCTGTTGTACACATAAGCACCGATTTCAAAATGGGACAACTCAAAGCATGGGGTGCTTGTATGCTGATTCCTATATCACTCCCGCGAGATGCGCAACTGACGGGAGCTCAAGCGCTGCTTTTGATATAGTGATGTCTGACGTAATTTAAAGGCTTCGAAATCATTTTCTCACACAGGAAGCATTGCATAGAGAAAGAAAAGAAAAAGAGATTCGATATCGGGTTGATATCCAATTTGAGTTCTGTTTTTCGTCAAAATCGGGTACGTTGTTCTTAAAAAAATTTGTAAAACGTATTTTGTTTGGTTACTATTATTTCTTATTTACTTTTTCTTATGAGTTATGAGTGTATTTAGGAGATTGTAATCAATCATTCCTTACTCGATATTATAATAAAAGAGTTTCAAATGGAATTATTTATAACCAACCTTATTATTATAGTAATTTGATCAGAATATCCGGTAATTTTTTTCTTAATTGAAAAAAATTTTTCACATTAAAAACATTGTGTATTATTATATTTTTTTTATATTTATGAGTTCAGTGATTAATGTTTGCCGATGGGGTTTAGATTTTATTTTGCTATGCTAGGTCGTGCGTACTATGATCGAATCTCAACAAAACCAATGATAATAACACAGAAAAATAATGAAGAATTAGACCAACAGTTGCAAATTCAGTTCACAAGATGGAGTTATATTGAGCTGTATGAACACACATCTCATAACCTACTATACCTCCCACAAAACATCCAGAGCTGGCTTAGGACCAAGATGTATAGTATCATTAATGATGAATGAAATTGTTATAGCCAGAACTAATAATTGAACATATGAAAGTGGCAGCTACTCTATCTACCCTTTTATAGATAATTTTCACTGTATAAAACGAATGGCATCTATTTTACAAAAAGAAAATCACATATTATTCTCTCTATCGACTCAACATGACCTTTATGCTCATTGGTAAATATGTTGAAGTTATTGATCTAAGGATGAATCGGACATCAGGAGAAGAATTAGACTTGCAAAGATGAGTAACATGTTTACATAGAAAAGATGCCATAACTATTACAAAATAAGCTATACTCAGTGAAAAAGTTACATTTGTCACAAATTAGTCAAAATTCGATTCATCTTCTTTATAAAATTCCTATGCTTGGTATGTGACTTGTTGGTTTTGGTTAGGGTTAAGTTCAAAAGGAACAACAGCCAACAGTATAAACTAATAACTAACTCAAAACTTTGTATTATCTTCGACGGTGATGCAAACAAGCGGAGGACAATATGAGGAAAATTTGCACATTAATAAACAGCCAGCCGAGTACAGTTGAAGTCATCAGCCTAATAAAGAGGCCACACAGTTACGGCCACAACAATGAGAAGGTGACTACAGCCATGCTTTAGAAAAGGCCTTGGCACAGAGCTTATCATCAAAAGCCATATTGGCCTATACAAACAGAAATAATATTTCAGCTTCCAAATTCTGGACGAAAGACGAGTGATGTTTGCATGCACAACTATTTATAGAAGTAACAGGGCAATCAGCTCTGCCTCTGCAGCTGAAATGGCTACTTTGAATTAAAGCAATATGCATAATTAAAATTTCTTCTATTGAGCTATTCCATTCAAGTTACGTAAGTCCACGTACGCTACATGGCATGGCTCATGTCATGAATAAACAAGTTGCAGCATCTCCAGACAATATGAACACAGCCAAAATTCATGCAGGGCAAGGTGTGAATCCAAATCTGTCATGGGCACTCGTCATGAAACAGGATCAACCAAAATTGTTTCATGTGATGACGGTAGGTCCTTCCCGTCCTGTAAACTCCTGTAGCTTTGACACAGACAGAGCCAAATCTAAACATGCAAAAGAATAATGAGAATGCAATACAAATTACATTATTTAGAGATCTGGAATGGAAACAAAAAGAAAAAGCTACCTATTAACGGTTTTAGTGCTGCTTGGGCATCCATATCATGTTTAGAGACATCTGGCTCGAATTGCTCAATGTATATCCTAATTGTTGCACCTGCGGAGCCAGTGCCCTGTCAACAAAAAAAGCTCATCCTCATGTACGGATGAACTGCATCGAAGAAGCAATGGGACAATATATATTCGAATTATGGGAAAAAACATACAGACAAACGAAATATAATCCGTGATCCATCCATGAAAACAAAGCGAACACCTTGTTTCAAGGCCACACTCCCATCAACCTGGACATGAACAGACAAATATAGTGAAACATATCAACACAATCATTCATTTTCTCAAGAAGATTAATTGTTTATAGAGCCCAAACTTACAGGATCCTTGTATGCAAAGTCATCTGCATATCGGAGGGCATAGTCTCCTATTCAATGTAAGTCACGTCAGCAACAAAACTTTTATGGGAAACAACTATGATTTTATTTATTTATTTATTTTTGGGGGGGGGGGGGGGAGTGGGTGGGTGGTAGAGTGATAGAACTCACCATATTTTTCTCCCGTCTTACTCTTAGATACCAAATCTCGGAGATATTCCATCATTTTATTGGCTCCTTCAGATTCACATTCCTGCAAGAGATTTCAGGTGGCATCCAGTTGATCATACGACTTATTATAGTCCATTGATTGTAACAAAGAAGACATGGTGTCATGATGCTTACTTCGTAGTCATATCTAGAGAAGAAATTCCTTCCATAAGTTGCCCAGTGCTCTTTCACTACATCAGATACAGAAACCAATTTTTCCCCAGGCTTCTTATCCTTATTTCTGTACGCAATGATTGAAAGCCAAGCTAACACGGCCCTGTTGATTAAGGAATTGAAGTTGGTCATATAAGACAGTATTTTTATGCAAGATGAAAAAAAAGGACAGAAATATGTCAATCAAACATCATCAATGATTATGGAACTTTCATTCCCATAGGAGGCTGGCAAAAAAATCAGATAAAGCCAAAAACATCATTTTTCAGGGCTGTATCTTTTATCTTCGCTTTTTTTCTTCCTTGGAAGGGTTCCTTTTCCTATGTCTAGAAGGATGTTGTGGTAAAACAATCAGCTTTACATTTTTTTATTCATCCTATCATCAGACACATTCAGAAGATACCCTTCTAGCAAAATACAAGGCAGAGAGTACTCAATCACTAGTAGCCTTATATTAGAAGAGGAGAGAATGGTGAACGTACAGCTGTGAGCCTGTGACTAACAACCTTTGCTATTCATTAGCTAATGGAAGCACAATGAACAAAAGAATGCATAGAGAGACTTGATCTGATATGCTTTCTGCAAGAGTTATGGAAGTTGACCATGGGGTTCCTTAAAGACTTACTGCTTCTGCTTATCATCTCTTTGCAATATCTGCTCAATAATAAACTTACACAAACAACAAAGCTGGAAACAATGAATATAATGCATAAACTACATATAGTACGAATCAAAATATTGGCCAATATTTGAAATATCGATCGATATATATTGGTAAGGACCTTCCAATACTGAAAAAATATTATAATATATCAGCTAATATAAAAAATATCAACTAATATAAATTAACTAATTTTTTTCTTTCATAGAAGCAAAAACCCATAGTTTTGTGGCCTTTTTCGGTTCAATTACCAATATGGGTGCCACCCTCAATTTTATAAAACTAGCTAAAACTATTAAAATATGTAAATAAATGATACAAATTGTTTAAAAGTTAAGTATATAACTATATTTTGAGGTGGTAATGGAAATTAAAAATGTTTGAGACCAAGGCACCCCAAAACAATACGACCATGAATGATACCAATATTTTAATCCCTGAAGTTTTGGTTATTAAGCAGCAGTAAGTGGCACAACTTAGAATAAATTGAGGCAATTTATTTTCAAGCACACATACAATGGCAGCAGCACATTTTTATTGATTGTGTTATGGATATAATTCTTCCACTAGCAACCACACTAGGGGAAAAATTCTCTTACACAGAAATTTACCATATACCATCCTTTTCACGTATGTGATCTGACCCCGTTCCAAAGCTTTCTTCCCCACAAATTGACAACTTCTCAGAATCCATCAGATTCCCAAAGAACTTCCAGCCAGTGGGAACCTGAACCAAAGGACCGTCCATCGTCAGGGAGCTGAATAGCTACAAAAGCCTTTTTGTTTTTGAGTAGACCATGATTTAGACAACTGCCATCTTAGGAAGTACGGAAACCTCAAAGAAAGGAAGATCAAGTTTTTCAGCAACACGATCAAGAGCACCACTTGTTGGCATAGATCGTGCCAAACCCTGTAAATGTTGAAAGACAGCAAGCATTTACACAAGTCTTAAGGATTCCATAGAAGAAACAAATAAAACTTCACACGGAAAGGCGCATAATTTTCACCTTAATGCCACTGTGGAAGTATGGAATGGCTGCCTGTGCATTTGCTGCAATTATTGCAACTGAATCCGACGGGGTAACAAAGAAATTCTGACCTAGAATCATGTTTCTGTCGCCATCACCTGGATCATAAAAATTCCACAATTTACATAATTTTGTTTCTCTGTCAAACTGCTTGATTCAACATTATTTACCTTAAAGAACAATAATACAAAAAAGAATCTAATAGCTTTTCATAGAACTACTGCAATCCCACAGCACAAGCAATTTGATACTTCTGCGTTAAATATTGAAGAGGAAAAGAAAAGCCCGTCCGCACTGGAGCATGCAACTTCATGAACCAAACTCAAGAATCACACTGCAACTTAAGAAGAAGTCCTATTCTCACCATGAGTGATCCTATTTCTGTATTTTCAAATATCTCAGATAAACAAACAGTAAAAACCATTGCAAACTGAAATCTCCTGTTGGAAATTGTGATCATACCGTCACTTGCAGCTCCAAAATCAGGTGCATTCTCTCCATACATGATGTCAACCAAATCTTTAGCATAACTGTTTCAATGCAAGCCCAAATTTGATTATACTTCTGCAAATGACCAACTATGTATCAAGATTCCAGTGTTACAGCCATACGTGAGGTTAGGATCTGGATGACCATGACCGAAATCTTCTAGAGGAATCCCATTTAATATTGAGTCCTAAATGAGATTTGAATAATCAGGAAGTTTCCTCATGGCTGAAATAAAATCATTAATTTGAAGGTCCATTTGAATGACATACTGGGCTAGCTGCCAGCTTCTCAACAAAGATTGGTTTAGCATAAGCACCTGTAACTGCATGCATGGCATCATATGTAAACCTGAGACAAAAAGTACAAGATTCAAAGTAAAATATTTAAAATCCATATTATAATTAGGCCAGGAGATAGACAGATGATACTAAAGTCTGCATTCAAAGGTAAATCCCTACAACTTCTATGTTGTTTTCTTACTATAATCAGTTTGGATAATCGACAGTCTTTTGTTTGATAGGAAAAATCAACAGACTCAACAGAAGATATTTCAGTAAATCAAGGTTGTGAGAAAGGCTTCATCAAAACTTTCACACCACTTCACAATATCAATGGTTATGAAGACTGGCAGTCCAAAATTTGCCAACTAAGCCACATTATACCCAAGAAAAATAAAGAGTGGAAGGGCCAGCGAAAGGAAAAAGTAGACGGGAGGGAGCTTTGTAGATGGAGGAAAATGATAATTTAAAAGAATACAAAGAAAGAGGAAAGTGAAAATTAAGGACAACTGAACTATCAAAAACAGCAGCACAAGCATATTGTGTTTTGTCAGAGAACGCAGGTTCACACCTGAAATACGATTGTGACAGAAGACTTCTAATAAGCTGGAAATCAAAAACCCTCTGTGAACAGCAGAAAGAAAAAATAAGAGGAAAAATAAATCAGCTTCTTCTGTGCATAGATTGGCATAGCTCCTAAAGGTCAATTTTAGTTTCTCTATATTTCTGCATCACCTCCATCAGGTCCATGTAGTCACCAACTGGGTCAACCACTTCAACACTGAAATTTCCAAATGTTGTAACCCCAACACAAGATAGGTCAACATCAGGAATGTCTGCCATCTTAATTTCAGAAATCTGTAATTTATCAAAAACAGAAAAAAATAAATCAAATACATAAAAAATTAAATCACCTGCTGAAAACACATCAAATAATTTATATTTTATTTGAAAAAAACACCTAGAGTCACAAGGTGGCCTGTACCCAAAACAGAAGGGATGTGATAATCACTCATGCCTAAAAATAAGAACACAGCGTAACCACATTCTAACAATTTACTGTAACTTTTTAAAGTTTTTGTTACAGTATAGTGTGACGGCCCGGCCTTATTCCACTTCATAAAGCCGCCGTCAACCTATAATTCTTGCCTTAAAATAAAATAACAAATAGACATAAAAATTTTCTTTTCAATCATACACAGGATCTCATGAGGCTGGACTGTTTAAAGCTGGCCCACCGGTTTGATTTCAAACTTGTCCGGCCAACTCTAATGTTAGCCGGACCTAATTGCCCTGAGATGCTTACTAAAAATTATAACTTTTATTCATAACACAGAAACATGCTAACATTATTAAGTTTATAAAAGCGGAACAATTTTACAAATCTCTACAAAACATCAAAATAATTAAACAAGCTCTTCATTGATCAGCTCCGGTCATCAAAGCCGTCTAGTCACTTTATGAGGCCTTACTCAACTTCGTCCTCCATGAACCTTTCCCCATCTGAAATTATCAAGAGTGAGCACAAAGCCCAGTAAAAATACTCACATGCAGAAAACATAAACATATATACATAAGCGAATATAACTTAGCATACGAAAATCATCATATCTTTAGTTCGGAATTTCCTTAGCCTTTTTCCTTATTATCTTGTCTTCTAAAAACTCATAAAACCATTGAAAATTCTTATCATCTTTAGGGATCGGACGGAAGCGGACAACATCGAGGACGGGTTGTGTGTAACTTCACAACCTAAAGCCGTATCCCCTCATTATGCTCCTCGGGGCGGGAGGTAATGCCTTTAACTCGGCATACGGGGCCGTAGTTCATAGTTCTTATGCCACCAGAAAGTACCCTCCCATGGCCCATGAGGCAATCCTCGAGTGTCACTCCAATATCCTTCATCCATTTTTAACAGCAAGTTTAATGGAAACTCGGTTCTTGGTTCGTGTTTTTTAATGGCCATCCATCATAGATCAAAAGTCGGAAGAGTTCTACTTGCTGTCCGGATTACATGTATTTTCATATAGCCTTGTTCTTTACTTCATCAATTGAAGTCCGTATCATCTTACAGCCGAAGTTCTTTTCTTAGAAGCCGGAGGCCATTTTTCCTTAAAACCGAAGGTCTTTAAAACCGGAGCTCAAAAGCCGGAGTTCTTTTCATAAGGCGAAGTTCTTTTCTTAATAAAGGCGGAGTTTCAAAAGCCGGAGCTCTTTTCTTAAACGGACGGAGCTCTCTTTCTTTAAAATGGCGGAGCTCTTTTTCTTTAAAAAGGCGGAGCTCTTTTTCTTAAACGAGCGGAGTACTTTTTCTTCAAAAGGGCGGAGCTCTTTTTCTTAAATGAGCGGAGTACTTTTTCTTCAAAAGGGCGGAGTTCTTTTAATAAGGCGAAGTTCCAAAAGCCGGAGTTCTTTCCTACAAATCCGAAATTCTTTAAAAGCCGGAGTTCTTTATTCGTAATGGCCGGAGTTCCAAAGGTCGGAGTTCTTTAAAAGCCGAAGTTGTTTTTCTTCAAGGCTGGAGTTCTTTTCAAAACAAAAGGACGGAGTGCTTCTTAAAATGTAAAGGCCGGAGTTTTTTTCAAAACAAAGGACGGAGTGCTTCTTAAAATGTAAATGCTGGAGTTCCTCTTCTTAAAAACCGGAGTACTTTTTCAAAAGAGAACGGAGTACTTTGTTCCTAAAAAGATCGGAGTTCTTTGACGGAGTGCATTTTCTTAAAAAGGACAGAGTGCTTTTACCTCAAAAGACCGGAGTCCTTTGGACAGAGTGCATTTTCTTAAAAAGGACGGAGTGCATTTTCTTAAAAAGGACGGAGTGCTTTTACCTCAAAAGGACGGAGTCCTTTGGACGGAGTGCGTTTTCTTAAAAAGGACGGAGTGCGTTTCCTTAAAATGGACGGAGTGCTTCTTTAAAAGGCGGAGCTCTTTTCTTATGAAGGTGGAGTTCTTTTCTTTAAACATATAATTATCAAAATTCATATAAATCAACAGATAATCATACTTCCAGTAAAACAAAATCAAGCATTATGAAGTCTTTTCCTTAAACATGCAATTATCGACAAATAATTATACTTTAAGCATCAGATATGAAAGGAACAAAGCAAACATCGTATAAGTTCATATAATATCAAATATACTAGAAATCATACATAATCATGAACTTGAAAACAGGGTGAGTACTCTTGCCTGAATTTTTTTTACTTCGCCTGGAACCTTTGGTCTCTCTCTTTCCAAAACTCTATTGCGTGACTCATCCTTACTCCTCTGATTCTATTTATAGACCTTGGCGGCCGTCGTTTGAGTTAGCCACACTAAAGTATATCATTTATGGCTTTTATTAATTTTCACATTATTACGATTCTTCATTTCTCAACAGTCTCCTTCTTAAATTTCCAGAGTTATTTACGATTTTATGTGTCCAATGAGTTTCCTCATAAATCTCCAGATTAATTGATCTCGTCAGGTATACATTTCTCATTTAATTCCAATCCGGTTAGCTTACTGGCGTTGATCAGATTACCGTTCTCTTTCCCTTCCTTTCATGTATGATTTTCGGTCAACATTTTATGTTGACCGGATCACGCCTTCCGAGTAACACTCGTTGTCCGGAATACGCCTTCCGGTTAACCTTTTACGTTGACCGGATTACACCTTCTTCAGGCCTTCCGGTCAACATCTTTACGTTGACCGGATCACCATCCTTTACAATTGTTCACACCTTCCGGTCAACACCTTGTTGACCGGATCACCATCCTTTGTAATTGTAACTTGACATCGGGGATTTTTCTATATTCTAGGACTTTGGCCATTACAATTCTCAAAATCATTCCCCCTCTCTCTCAAAAGTGTTTCCTCCGTCGTTATTTTCAAAGCTTTAACATATGAGCTTCTTATATTTCCAGTGGAATGCCAAGTTTGAACTGTTTTTAGCATATGAACAGAGACAACAATTGTCATCAGGATATTACCATAAAATATGATGCGTTTTTGGATCCGAACTTCGAGCAGATTCGGATGATCCTCTTGTCGTGGCTCCGGCTCCGTTCCCCGAGTCGAATCCTGCACACAACTAAACAAAATAGGAGGTCAGCATGTTCGGCGGGAAGTTGTCCTACCGAAAACACTCTGACGCTCAAGTCAGTAAAACAGTCTTCGTAAGAAAGAAACTGAAATTGAGAGAGAGAGAGAAAGAGTGTTTGATCCAGATGTAAGAGAGACGTGAGGTCTTCTTGGATCTGGAAGGTAGGAAGGCAGTAAACGGCCGTCAGGGCTCGCTTGTTGCCTTAGGGTTTTTTGGAGAGTGAAGGTGGCAGAGAAGCCAGATTTCTCAAAGCACTCAATCGTCTTAGAAAACGTATGCAATTGGCACAATGCCTTAATATCGTTTTCTCTCAAAATGGAGGAGAAATCTGCAACGGAAGCCATGATTGAGCAAAACCTAGAAAGGTCTGTCTGAGAAACGAGAAGGAATAAGACGACGGGCTGAAGGCGTGAATGATTTCAAAAATACGGAAGGAAAACTTAACCGCCAAGCGTGAAACCCCTCATTAATGACGCCGTCAGTTCTGCCACGTGTCACCCCCCTTCTTGACCCTGCAAAATGACGGATCTCTAGCAAAAATACAAAGGGTGCAGAGATACCTCACGGCATTGGCGTGAAGCTGGGCGATGGGTACATTACTGTCTACGAGGCTCATCTGAGGAGCGGCCTCCGCCTGCCGCTGACGGATGAGCTGGAATCCATTATGAAGGCTCTGCGAGTACCCATCGCCCTCCGGTGGGGTAAAGGCTTTGTCGTCCTTGTCCGAAATTCTCCAGGCCATCTCCTTTGGGATATTAAACTCAACGCACAGTGCCTTAATATCGTTTTCTCTCAAAACAGAGGAGAAATCTGTAACGGAAGCCATGATCGAGCAAAAACTAGAAAGGTCTGTCTGAGAAACGAGAAGGAAGAAGACGACGGGTTGAAGGCGTAAATGATTTCAAAAATACAGAAGGAAAACTTAAGCGCCAAGCGTGAAACCCCTCATTAATGATGCCGTCAGTCCTGCCACGTGTCACCCCCTATTTGACCCTGCAAAAGGACGGATCTCTAGCGCATTAATGGCCAGGATCTCCGCCCAACCAACGGGAGACACGTGTCGCTTTCTATCCTGTAAACCGGCCAAAGGCTGGCAGAAAATGCTTCCAGAATTGGTCAGGACGGTCAACAATTCTGGTTCTCCGGAATTGACCGGGACGGTCAACAATTCCGGTCAAACTCTCCCTCACGCTTTTCACGAATTTCCACGAGATCCTCAAAATAAGGAAAGGCGTCCCATCATGAACATACTAGAGGCTAGACTTCTGGCCACTAACATGGGGGCTAGTGATGGGTATACTAGAAATGAGCTGGACTCAGAAAGTCAACAAAGGCTCAAGACGGCGGTCAACACCCTAACAGCCCAATTGGAAAACAGGCCCAAAAGCTAGAAAGACCAGGACGGTCAACATTGGCGTTGACCGTCCGGGCGGCCAACTCTCAAACAGGCGGCCAACTCAAACGTTGACCATCCGCCTTACGCGCCTTGGGCCCAAAGAGGCTTTACTACAGTAATGGGCCTGGCTTACTCAGGCCCATGACCCATCAGGCGACTAATAACTGACATCCTCCACAAGGGCGGCCAACACGCACGCTGCCGGTCAACTCAAACGTTGACCGTTCGCGTTTTGCACGTTGTGCCCTAAGAAGCCCCTCTACAATAAGCGGTCTAACCCGTTTAAGCCCACAAATCATCAAAAGGCCAACAACGATTTTCCAAGGATATCCCACGATCTCAGCAGGCACCGAAAAGGACACTAGCAATATTGGCGCCTCCCATATAAGGAAGGCGCCAGATTTTCTCCAAATCCTTGCCAGCCCAGGCTTTCCAACGATAATATGCTCGGAAGGAAAACACCCGGTTTGGAAAGTTGTTGGCCACTTCACAAGGAAACAATCACGATCGGCATAGCAACTGGCATCTGCTCCATAAGGCAAGCCAGCCAGCAGATCAGGAAGGCAATCGCTCCTTCCAAAGAAGGAGGATCGTCCTCTTAACTACAAAAGAAGCCATTGAATCATCATTCAGGGCATGCTTTCATTGACGCTTTCTTCAACGCATCCAACTGCATACGTTTTCTAAGACAATTGAGTGCTTTGAGAAATCTACCTTCTCTGCCACCTTCACTATCCAAAAAACCCTAAGGCAACAAGCGAGCCCTCACAGCCGTTTACTGCCTTCCCACCTTCCAGATCCAAGAAGACCTCACGTCTTTCTTATAACTGGATCAAACACTCTTTCTCTTTCTCTCTCTCAATTTCAGTTTCTTTCTTACGAAGACTATTTTACTAACTTGAGCATCGGAGTGTTTTCGGTGGGACAATTTCCCGCCGAACACGCTGACCTCCTGTTCAGTTTAGTGGTGTGCAGGATTTGACTCACGGAACGGAGCCGGAGCCACGACAAGAGGATCATCCGAATCTGTTCGAAGTTCGGATCCAGAGACGCATCAAAACACAAATGACAGGACAAGTATAAAGGACAAATAGTAACCAAATAAACAAACATCTTTAAAGAAAACGTTGCTTAAACCCATGAAAATCAAAATGGGGCAAATAGATGATTCTATGCAGAAACAAAGATGCAAACAATTGAAACTTTGATAAATGTAACAATATTATAGATCTAGATATTTAGGTATAAATTATCACCATTCAAATCTACGTATAGTAAAAAAAACTACAGAAATATGGAGAATACATAATATGGTGACACAAGAAAAACTATTGAACAGACTGCTCAAAGAAAAACCCTCTGGGCATTGAGTTGTCAACTTAAAATCCATTCTATGAGAGGAAATCTTACAGACCAATGAGCAAACATACTATCTCCTAGCTAGCTGACACAAGACACATGACTATCTAAGATTTTCCTTTGATCTATAAACCATAACTACCCGGACACCGTTTGGTATATCCGAGTAGATCTCTAGTTGACCGAGTTCTTCTAATCACAAACAACATCTCAACAACAACAAAGATCTCTCAAAATAATGGTAGTCCTCCCAAATCCCAAGGGATGCACACTTGGGCTTTCAAAACAAAGTACTTTCCCACTCCTTTTCAGATGTGTCTACTCTCCTTTCACAGAAGGAGATTAAGGCTTTTAAAATCAGAAGGTAGCCGCCAGTTGAAGCAGTAGAGCATAGTAGAAAGTTGGTTGATAACTAATTTTCACATGACATTGCACAAAATTACTCTACCACACTCCAACTAGTTTATGTCATGCAATCATCATGCTGATCAGCTTAGCTAATTTGTAGCTTGAGTGAAAATCAAGACTCTCATGCGAACCTACTCCAGAAATTTGTAGTTTGAGCACACAAACACGCAACCATCGATTTCCCAGATGCAAATCAGCTCAAGCAGCAAAAGGAACTAAGCAACGAAATTTCACTTGACCGAAAGACATGTGAACATCAGCACATTGTGCAAAAATACCCTAAACAATTTCACGTGAGCAACCTTGAGCAAAAAGCCTTTGTTTCACACTTAGCCAAATAGAGCTCAAAACATAGACCAATAACACACATGACTAAATAAATATAAGAGACTCAGTGAACAACACATTATGAATATTGCCAACATAAAAAATTGATCTAACAATCTTGCTTGAGTAAGTTGAGATTTTAAACCACACACCAAAAATCTCTAAGCTTCAAACTAAATTCAATCAAAAGTAATGGAAGTGTGATATATTAATATGAATGTAGCATGTGTGTAAGATGATACATACAGACAATGTATTCCCATAAATCTTGTCAGTGATAGATTCAGGTGCAGGTTGCCCACTGCTGTAGTTGAACTGAAGCAATGGAAACAATTGCATTTGGATGAGAAAGTAACAACAAAATCTGAAGAGAGAGCAAGAAAGAGAGAGAGAGAGAGAGAGAGAGAGAGAGAGACTGCCACATTATTCAGTGGCATAACGTTCAGCACTTCAGGAGACAGGGTGAGAAATATACCAGTGCACTACCCACGTCGAGATAAAGCTTTGCCCCTAAAAAACAACCCTCCAGATTCAACGCCACAAGATGATGCTTTCTAAGATGCCAGGGTTGTCAGGGAAGGAGATGTTTACTGGTGTTTTGTACATCATGAATTGGTTCAGGAATTAAACATTTTATTGAAATCTCTTGCTGCTGCCGCCCACCCAAACAAGAGAGAATAATTTTTTCATCAGAAAAGGTTAGTGGCTACCATTAACCATATCTGTAGTATGTCATCTATCGAAGAATATTTTCCTCAATACCATGCCTACGACACTAATCATGTCAGGCTGCTCATCATTTGCCTATAAAGCTTAACAGTATTGATAAAGGATAAGTCAGTAAACAGCTTGCTATCCAGAAAAACACATTTAAGGACAAGCAGCTTCCAGGTGTTGAAACTTTTAAGAGATAAAATTAACAATTTTTTCAAAAATTTTAAGAGTAAGCAAACACTGCTATTGCAATTTTAAGAGGAGCTAAAATATCAAGTATGAAATTTCGAGCACAGCTTAACAGAGCCCTGAACATTTGATGCATACAAGTGTGGCAGCAAATTACCTTGAAAGATCACATGTGAAGCAAATTACCTTTATACCCCAATCATACTCAGGTCCGCCAGGATTATGGCTTGCACTCATTATAAAGCCACCATTTGCCTGAAGAAGCATTAGTACAATTATTGTTTTATTGTGTGAAGAATGAGAAAATATGACAGTACTTACCTTCCTCTTGCGGATTACAGCAGACACTGCAGGTGTTGACATGATACCATCCCTGCAATCATGCAATTCGGTCATACTTCATGAAATAAGAAATAGCACATGATGCGTTCTCCATGGCCGTATCATGGTAATTGGCGGCGAGATGGTGAGAATGGAGGCGGAGAGGGAGTTCTAGCAGAGGAGATAAGGGAGGAGAGTCGAGGGAGAGAGATAACGAGAAAGAGGGAGACAGAGAGAGAGAGAGAGAGAGAGAGGAAGAAGCGAAGAGAAGGAGAGGACAAGGGCAGAGAGACGCAGAGACAGAAAATATGAGTATATTCCTTTCTCCAATTATGCACAGTAAACGCATATATAACCAGCACTAAACAAAGCATGTGGAAAAACTAACAAAATAAAATAATAGAAAGAAAATGATCATGAATGAAGGGGAAAGGACATATCTGCCACCATGTATAGTAACTAAACATAATTCCTAAATGTAGGAGGCAACTAGAATGTTCGAAAACTTCTACATCTGCTAGAGTTCGGTTGCACAGGAACCAAGGCTTTCCAGGGTGAACTCATTAGTCCCGTAACATTGCCCTCTCCATCAAAAACCTTGTCCTCAAGGTTGAGCAAGAGGAAATTTAGGCAGCACTTTTGACGCTCTTTATGGGCATGGCTACAGAGCCATATGGAAATATTGTCTGTGACCTTGGACCTCACTATCAAACTGATGAAGACCTTTGACCTCAAGACAGGAGGTAGAGGTGCACAGCCCACAAGGGCACCCAAGAGAGCAAGAGATATGCGACCTGTAGAACTTATGATAAATCCCTTTCCAATAGCAGAGACGGTGATTCCACCAGTATCAACAACACCTGTTGTTTTTATTTCCTTTGACACACCACCAAGTAATTGAAATCATGGAAAGTGATATTCATGAGGGTCGCGATGTTTGACAATCCAAATGGATGCTGCCCTGCATTCAGTCTACGTGAGAACATTGTAACAGTCAAGCCACTTCTGCAGCATCCAACAACAGACCAAACAACAGCTTCAAGAACAGAGTAGGGAACAAGTAGCATCCAGCTGCAAATGGACCATGCCCAAGCAGGATAAAAACAACTATCTCTTTGCTTGTAGAAAAACAGGAGCCGAAAGATCATAAGAGAGAGCTCAGAAAATTCAGTAAACAACATATGTACCAGCCAAAAAAACAGGCACGAATGGTCGAGGTTTCCATGTATCTCATTTGTAGGGTGTAGTCTAGTTCTTATAAAAATTGTGCACGTGTCAAAACCAATGAGAGCGACCTGGTATGTTTTGAAAATATGAAGAAAACGATGCCTGCGGATCAGCATAACTTCTTGTACAAAACAAGTCTTGAAAAGCTCCCATTTGTGTAGGTCATACTTTATACTAACGAACAGGTGGCATACGGTTTTATCATATGGGATGGGAGAGGTTGGTTTAATGGAATTTCCATATCTGGATTGTCTAAATGCTTCAATAAACTCTGCAATAGGGATGAAGCTATGTGGTGTTGAAGGATGAGCCCAGAATTGCGTTTGATCCTTTTTAGAGGCAACCGCCTGCATAAAATCTGCAATACCCTTGTATTGCTGAAGAAGAGCCATTAATACAGTTCCCTCCATTTGATGAACAAAATTGTGTATACATTTTACAATCTGGAGTGTAATTGCACCACCAAAATAGAAACAAATATATTTGTATTTTCTAACAACTTCTTACATTTAAGAGGAGAAACCTTAACAGTGTTTGATAACCCTGTTTTCCAGAGTAGTAGTGGGAATCAGTTTCCTCAAACAGGTTCAGCACATTGTGCACGGGATCAGTGCTGCTCCTCATGTCTCTAATTGCATGACATGGAGCAGCCAGCACATCATCGCACTACTCAAGCAGATCAAGTGATGGGAAATGCCATATTGTATCCTGAAGTGATTTTCTATCATAATCAGGTTGCAACAAAGATAAAAAAGATATTGAGGCGGCCACACCATTTATTGACTCCGAGAGCACAATTGCTTCCTCATCGAGCCTATGCTGCCTGCAACTAATATGATCCTCTAATGAGGAGGAATTGATGAAAGCATGAATACACCAACCAATGTTGTTCTTCGGTGGAGGAACTGAGTTCGTTTCTAAGGGCCGGAGTGGAATGACGTGGAGAAGTGCCGATGGAGAATTTGGTTCAGTAAAAATGGTGATTTGTGCCCTCGTCTGTGAAGAGCAAGCAGCTATTGCAGTATCCATTGATTTTCCCTGCCCCATGTTCCAATCACAAAAACGAAGGTGCCTGCTATGATTGCTGTCCTCGATGATGTCACTAGCTGGAATTGGGAACTTACCTTTGTTATAGCAAGACACACCCACTAATGCTACATACTTCAAAAATTCACATCCTTAAGCACCCAAACCTACCGTGACCATTCTTGCATCCACAGTGTTTTTCTTAACAATGTCTTGGCCAACAATAGCACCAAATATGGCAGTCATGGAATCCAAAACAGTCCCTGCACTCAAGGTGAAGTGTCGAAGGACATTGTGGTCACTCTCGCCAACCCTTCTGTCGCCAGGATCCTTAAGCGCGTCTTGCAACGAGTTGAATTTCAACACCTTAAGTTGAGAATTATTCAGTTTTTGCAGCGATGGAGCACAAACATGAGCAAGAGTTTTGCCTAAGCCATCGTCTGAAAAGACCCTATTGCTGGACAGTTCCCGAAGATTCATATTGCCACAGATCCACAAAATCATAGGAGTAAGAATTGTCACTGACTCCACACCAGTGATTGAAGTCATGAACGAGTTGTTCAACTCTTGCAACGTTTGGACAAGAACGAGTACAGGAGCTTTGTTCTGGTCCTTATCTGTCAGGAAGAAACAGTCAAACAAGTTCCCGGAGACCATAATTTCTTCAACATTTGGACAAGTACGAGTGGGGATTTTGGCACAAGGTGAAGTCTTGATCTGTGAAGGAGTTGGGAGGCTGTGTGGTAAAGGAAAATTTTGCAGAGGTGCGGTGGGAGGTTGCTCTACGATTTGGGAATCAAGTGATGCACATGGAGATGGTCTCTCGATTTGAGCCAAGGAAGGCAAAATTTCAATGATGGAGGTTTGAATTTGTTCAATAGTGGAAGGTTGAGAGGTGATACCTGAGGCGTATCGCTGTACGGTCACCTCCAACTCTTTGAACGCTTTCGACCGTGCTGATGAGCTAGGGGTTGAACAGAAAAATAGTGTTTCTATAGAAGGCAAACAAAGATGAGAGAACAGAGCTATAATCGAAGGGAAGGATGGACGCGATCGGGAAATTTCAGACGGCAAGGGTAGTCGGTCGAAGCGGTTGGTATAGGAGTGCCGAATTTGTTTTGTGGTGGGAGTAGCAATGGCTATTCGAGGTATATGTGGTTGTACGAAACCAGCGATGGAAGGAATTGCAGGTTGAGGAAAGTGCAGATTTGGAGCAATTGGAACTAGAAGATGAGAAGTAATAGTAGAAGAAACCACAGAAGTTGAAAAGTTCACTGACCAGTTAGGGTTTTGCTCGAATCTGTGGAGTGATTGGCTAAGTTCCACCATGGACGACTAGACTTGCGCTATGGTGGAACCCACAGTGGACATGGTGGCGCCAAATCTGTCAATAGCCTACCAGAGGTCCTTTATCGCGTTGGCAAGCTCGGCGATGGCCGCTTCGAGTGCGTCGAGTGCTCTTTCTTCGATCTCCTCCGCTTTTGTCTCAATGAGAGCACCAAATGGTGTGTGCTCTATGGCCGTATTGTGGTAATCGGCGGCGAGATGGTGAGAATGGAGGCGGAGAGGGAGTTTTGGCAGAGGAGATGAGGGAGGAGAGTCGAGGGAGAGAGATAACGAGAAAGAGGGAGACAGAGAGAGAGAGGAAAAAGCGAGGAGTAGGAGAGGATGAGGGTAGAGAGACGTAGAGACAAAGAAAATATGAGTATATTCCTTTCTCCAATTATGCACAGTAAACGCATATATAACCAGCACTAACCGAAGCATGTGGAAAAACTAACAAAATAAAATAACAGAAAGAAAATAATCATGAATGGAGGGGAAAGGGCATATCTACCACAATGTGCAGTAACTAAACATAATCCCTTAATGTAGGAGGCAACCAGAATGTCCGAAAGATTCTACGTTTGACGGAGTTCGGTTGCACAGGAACCAAGGCTTCTGAGGGTGAACTCATTAGTCCCGCAACAGCACATTAATCACACAAACAAATCACTAAAGGATTTGAGACTCTGGCTTTCATAAATTACGGTTGCAAATTGAATGGACAGTAGATTCCAAGTGCATTGGTTACTGCTAGAATATGTTAGGAATTAGAATATACTATTAAAATATGCTTTAAAATATATTATGGTATATTCTTTATAAATGTAGTTTAGTATTTTTGATACTCATAAATAACCCTATATATATATGTGTGTGAATAAATCTAACCCTAGTGTGTGAGGTTTTTTCTTCTCTTCATCTCTAATACTCTAAATATGATATCAAAGCCAGAATAGCATTTGTCACACAGACCCAACCTGGTGCGCATCACCAGGCTATGCCAAAGACCCATACTGATTTCATGTATTGACAATAATTTCATTTGTTTTTCTTGATATAGAGTTTATTCAAAACCCTAGATCTTGCCTTGTGTGGTTCAATTCGAAGAATCTAAAAGGATCCACGCTCTTTTCCTGTGTTACTGAAAGTCATCAATGCATGGTGGGGCTTCTCCAACGACACCAAGCAAATCTATTGTCTTTATGATGATTTTCTATGGATTTCAACGAAATTAAAGTATTCTTCACTTCTCTTGTTTTATTCATTGTGGCCATTGGTGTTCTTCACCATCGCCATCGAGGTTATCTACTGTCGTTATCACGGTTGAAGTTCGTTGCTGGCGCCATTGTCATTTTCGCTCTTCTCATTATATGCGATCCTCAGATTCGCATGTTTTGTGCACTATTCTTTGTCTGTTTGTGTGTTGTTGGTTGCCTTACGGTTGCTCTTCTTGTTGTGCTTACATGGAGTGTTGTAGATTGATTTGGTAATATTACATTAATTATCCATGACTTTAAAATAAATATTTGGTGATTTTGGTGGTATAGGCCATGATGGGAGATTGATTTGTTTTCATTGTTATAAAATTGGTCATGTACAGAGTAAGTATTGGCATTTACATGGTAAGCTTATTATAACTCCTGCTACAACTGTTACTATTCTTGTTGAAACCAGTAACTGCATCACTTTTCTCTTAACATCTTCTTGAGTTTAGATCACTAACTCTAATACTTCTTATCACGACTAGGTTCACGAGTATTTTGTCTAATTATCAATTATGTTCTATTATTTTTTATGTTACTTTCGTCAATGGCTTTTCTGTAAGGATTGAAGGTATTGGTTCTATTTTTTGACATGGACTTTGTCTCTTATTGATTCTTTACTTGCTGAATCTTTTGCTCAATTTGATATCAGTTAGTCAATATATTCAAAAATACAATTATTATACAGTATTTTTCTCCACCCATTGTGAGCTTTAGGGCCTTACTACGAGAAAGGTTATTAGTGGAAGTCATCACGACTCAAAAGGCCTATACTTGTCGATACAAAACTCAATCCTTTTGTCTATTCCAATACCACCTCTAGCCCCCTGATCTGCACTGTAAGTTGGTCTTCCATCCCTTTAAGAAAATTATGCCCAACTTTAATGTATATTACCGCTTTATTTTGTAAGTCATGTCAGTTTGTCAAATATTATTATAGATCACATTCTTCTCATGTAAATCCACATGCCTCTATCCCTTTTGAGTTAGTATACTCAAATGTCTTGGGATTTTGTCTAGTTTCATCCAAGATGGACTTCATTATTGTATTACTTTTGTTGATGACTATTCACAAGTTACCTAATTATACTTGATGATGAATTGTTCTAAATCACACTCTATTTTCTGCACATTTTATACTAAAATTAAGATTCAATTGTCTACTTTTATACATACTTTACGAAGTAATAATGGTTGTGAATACTTTTCCACCTCTTTTTCGTCATTGCTATCACAACAAGGGATTATTCATGGGTCATCTTGTCGTGATACACCTTAACAAAATAGAGTAATTAAATGAAAGAATAGGTACTTGATGGATGTTGTTGAAACTCTTTTATTCCAAATGAGAGTTTCAAAGACTTTTTAAAGTGATACAATATTGACAGTTTATCATCTTATTAATCAAAAACTATCAACTATTCTTAAAGGGGAGATTTCTTATCATGTGTTATTTCCTAGCAAACATTAAATTTTCTTTCCATGAGGATTTTCGATTGTATATGTTATGTCTCAAATATTTAGCCTCAAGTGACCAATTTCGATCCGAAGCCTATGCAATGTATTTTCCTTGGATATTCTCGTACTCAGAAGGTACCAGTATTTCTCTCTAGAGTTGGGATATTTTCTGATATCCTTTAATGTCACATTTCATGAGTCTACATGCTTTTATCCCAATGTGACCACTTCGAGTATTCCTCCAAAGGACAATAATCTTATATATGAAGTTATTCATAAGGTTGTATCTCCTACACCATTGTTCCTGATATGACACTTTAGTCCAAGTCTACTGTTCCTAATCAAGGAATTGATTCACACCTTCTAATTGTGTTATGGAAGGGTCATCATAATTGTACTCAGTGTTATTTATCTATTACCTAACCTATGCTGGTGTTTTATCTTCACAACATGTTTTTGTATCCACCTTAGACTCTATTAGTGTACCTTAATTTGTATCCAAGGCTATTTCTTATCCTTGTTGGCAAACCGCTAGAAAGGAAGAGGTTGTTGCACTTAAGCATAATCATACTTGGGAGCTAGTCTTTTTACCTCCCAGAAAGAAACCCATCAAATTTAAATGGATTTATATAGTGAAGTCAATCCATATGGTTCTTTAATTCAATTGAAAACCCATCCAGTAGCCAAATAATATGCTCAGACTTATGAGGTGGATTACACTAATATCTTTTCACTTGTCACCAAGTTCACTTCTATTAAACTATTCATCTCATTGGCTATGACTCTTCACTAGCCTTTGCAATAGTTAGGCATTAATAATACCTTCTTACATGATGATCTTCACAAGAAGGCTTATTCACAGTAACCTTTAGGATTCATTGCTCAAAGGGAATCTGGATATGTTTACCGGCTGAAGAAGTCCTTGTAATTTGAAGCAGTCCCCTCCAGTGTGGTTTGACAAATTTAATGAAGCTATGTATAAGTTTGGATTTTTTTATTATGACAGTGATCACTTAGTATTTGTACTGTGACTCTAGCATTTGGTGCATTCTTGGAAGTTTGCGTTATTTTTTTGGATATTGAGATTGTTAGGTATCGTCTAGCATAGATCTTTCTCAAAGAAAGTACACAATGCATTTACTTTGAGAAATGTGTATGGTGGACACAAAAACATGTGATATTCCCATAGATCCAAGAATCAAATTATCATCAAATGATGGAAAGATTTTTACTAACCTAGAAAAGTTCCTATGACTAATTAGTAAACTCAATTACCTTAGTATCACTCGTCAAGATATTGCCTTCTCAACTAGTGTTATGAGTCAGTTTTTATCTTCTCCTCATGTTTCTCATTGGAAGGTTGTATTATATATTATAAGATATTTTAATAGTACACCAAACGAGGCTTTTTTTACTGTGATTATGGTCATAATCAAGTACAGGGCTTTTCTAATGCTGATTAGATTGGGTCGCTGTATGATCAGAAGTCTACCACCAAATATTTTTTTTTTTATTAGAAACAACCTTGTGTTATGAAAGAGTAAAAAAATAAAATGTGGCAACTAGATCAAGTACAAAATTAAAATATCATGAGTTGATACATGTTACTTATGAAATTATATGACTTCAACAATTACTCAAGTTTCTTTGTTGTAAGAGTTCTGAACATTCTTAATTGTGATACGATGATCAAGCAACTATTAATATTACACCAAATTCAGTATTTTATAAGCACACAAAGTATATTGAGACAAATCATCACTTTGTTTATAGTGATTGCCACCTTTTTGTGACCTATGTTCTCGGAAGCTCTAACACTACATAATTCATATTCTTTATATAAAAATTGGAGATCAGCTTGTAGATATTTTCACCAAATCCTTAATTACAGTTCGCGTTACTTACTTTTGTAATAAATTGGACATGATCAATATCTATGCGTCAACTTGAGACGAAGTGCTAGAATATGTTAGGAGTTAAGAGTATATGATTAGAATATGTTTTGGGATATGCCATGGTATATTTTTTGTAAAGATAGCTTAATATTATTGATACTTGTCAAAAATTCTACATATACATGTGAATGGATCAACCCTAATGTGTGGAGTCTTTCTCTTCTCTTTATCTCTTATGCTCTAAGAGTTACAAATGACCTCAATGTTTGACAGACCATAGAATTTTTGGTTATATGTTCTAATGTGTAGGAGTGTAGGACTGTATCTACGCAAGCAAGCAAGCAACCCTAGAAACTGAGTGGCTGAGAACTGTTAAGGCAGCTTAGGGGTCAATCTATATCCTGCAAATTTATACGCCATTGCAGCTGAAAAAACTCTCTTCTGAATTGGAACAAGAAAGAGTTCATAACATCTCATGTACAGCTCTCCTCAACTTAAGGCACTCCTACTATTACTAGAAGTCCAGTCTCTCAAGCCCCATATCTCGAATGTTAGATGAAGTAAGAAGACATTTTTCTTCAGTTGTTCAAGTTCCATGGTGAAGTTCTGATCAATCTTGTTATGGCTAAACACTACACGGTCTCAATTGCATTTGACAGTTCCACTCCACCCCACTTTGCAATGCAGTCAATTCTTTCTAGAACCTCCAAATAGCGTCAAACTTAATAGAGCAAATTAATTAGATGGCAAATAAACTGAATCGTTATTAGTAGTCTATCTTGGACAGGAATGACAGGGAATGTGAGAATCCAACTACGTCTGGCATGCCAACCAAGACATAAAAGTTCTGCATACAGGCTTTAGGCACAAAAAAGACAATTCAGGCCAGGGTCAGCATAAAGATTTATATCTGGGGAAGCCAACTTCTCAGTTGAGTGCACTATTTGGCCAGGACCTTTGCCTTGAGTCACTTAGCAGAAGTCTCCTCTTGCTAACCATATGCAAGGAAGCACATTATGCTTCTCTGACTATGACGGAAGAATCTCTAAATTAGTTTACAGTTTCGCTGGCCTTGATTAGGGAAGTTTGGCTTCTTTGATGATTCGTTTCACTGCTTTCTGAAAATTTTAGTTACACGTATTTTTGATGTACTTGACACCAGAAGCAACCTTCCTCAAAATATTTGCAAAGTTGGTTCATAGATAATAGGTCAGAAAAGCCAACTTTATTTTTCTTACATGCCTGACCACTTTCAGAATTATCGAAGGAGTCAGTCAAGCATGTATCCCAAAAGGATGAGAAACAATGATATCTAAGACAGAAATCACCCCTGCATCTTCATTCCCATATCTATCCCTCCGCATCAAATGACCCTAACTCAATCCATCATCCATGGTATGCAGTCAGTGGCACATTTGACATGTCTGCGTACTGTCCGTACTATAAATTCCATTTAATAACATAAAAGTCACCGAGAAACTTGGGTTGATGTGTTGCAATTGTTGGGCTTTGATCACTTCCTTGTAGGTGCCACAATAAACGGATAATCATTAAAAGGTCGTGCAATATTTGTATGAGAATTATAGTTTCACATGCGCGAAGTGCACACGACCAGTGCCTGAGCGCTGAACCCAGGGTCGCCCGCACTTGAAGCACGCTCAACAAACACTTGAGTGCCGATTCTAGTGGCGCTGGTGCTTGATAGGCGGTTGAGTGCAGTTCATAGTATAAAAATGCGTCTGTCATGTTTTTAGGATTATTCCGAAATCAAATCTCACACAAGGAATGCACACAAAGAGAAGGGGAAAAGAGAGAAAAGGAAGAGATTTGACATCCGGTTGAAATCTAATTTGAATTCCATTCTTTGCCAAAATTGGGTACATTGTTCTAGAGCGGTTTCTAGAACATATTTCGTTAGGTTAATCTTATTTCTCATTATACTTTTTCTTGTGAACTGTTGGGTATATTGAGGAGGTTATAATTAACAATTCTTTACTTAAGATTGTAATAAAGGGATTTCGGAGGAGGTTACTTGTAACCGGCACTTTTATGTGAATTTGTTCAAAATTTACCATATGATTTTTTCCTTAGTTGAAAAGAGTTTTCCACGTTAAAAACGTTATGTATTATTGTATTTAATGTATTCACGAGTTTGGTGGCTGATGTTTGACTGAGGGTTCGGATTTATTCAGTTACGTTGGGTTATGTGTGTCGTTGGGTTATGTGTGTCCAAGTCGAACTTCAACTCTAATTTGTAAAGGATAGGATTGTCAAGTATGAACGAGAAGGATAGCCCACGTGAAGAAGTTGAAGAGTAAATTTCCAGTACATGAGATGAGCCCCCAGTCAAGCAGGCAACATGCAATCATTGACGGAGGAGAAACGACCGTAGGTATCGTAAGGTTGACAAAAAAATCATAATGAAACTGTACCAAAAACTTGAAACACTTATTTCCTTATTTGGCAGGTAGAAAACACTCCTTTCATTGTAAGCAAGAGCAAGTAAGGTGTACAAATCAAGTAAAAGTTAATCTATGATTAAGATACTCACTTCCCAACCAATATTTTCCCAACTCCATTCCCAGCTGCAATTTTTATGATTACCTGAATTTCAATCCAATAGAACAAAACCGATCATTACATCCAAAAACAATCCTCCACAGATATTATCTTTGGCTGAACAACAAAAGTCTAATGCAGCATATTAATTGTTATTCCAAACACGTACAGACCTGCGCAGCCTCTCGATTGAAATATCGACCATCGCCACCTAAAACCAATAGCCCATTATTATAATCCTCCGGCGGCAGAGAACTAAACAACGCCTGTTCATTCAACGTGGAATCGAACACTGGGATTACAACGCAATATTAATGCTAGATAAGCTACAAGTTCTGAAACTACTAAAAAAGGTTCAAACCTGTATCCAATTCGCCAAGTAATTCTCTTGCATAAATACTTTAACCTAAAAAAAAACCACAAACTTACACATCAAGGCAAACCTCTAAATCACAAACAGCAAACGAGGAAAACCAGAACTGATGGAGAGAGTCAGAGACAGAGTGAGAGTACCTTCTTTCGAAGGCCGCTTGTGCCAGTCTTTTGGCCTTCGATTGATTCAGTAGGAACCGACTTGATCTGCAAAATTAAACATTCGAAATCAATTAGATTACCACGAATAAACAAATGAGTGAGAGCGAAAGAGAGCGAAGAAGAAAACCGTGAAGCCTTGGGGCTCGGTGAGAGTAGAGGAGGAGGAAGAAGCTTTGACAGTGAAGATAGAAGGCGAAGATCGTAGGGGGTTCTTCTGAGAGTTAACGCTTTGAGATGGGAGGAGAGAGAAAGAACAGGAGGATGGACGAGAGAGAATGTTGTTAATAGCGGTCCTCCCTCCTTGGCTGTGGAGACAAAGAGCAGATTCTACTGTCAAGGAGAACGCCATTGTCGAAGGCAGATGGTCAATGACAGGGTAAACTGAGGGTGTATATGGCGACGACGATGACGATGAGAGAGAGATGAAGGAGAGCAGCTGGAGATCCAGGCGAACAAAATGTTGATGTGATTGAAGGGACTCCATGATTGCCACGTGTCCCTAGTTTTGGTTATCAGATTATCACGTTCATTAAATTTTTTTTGATTTTTTTATTGGATATTTTCTTCCAGCTTTGTGGGATTTTCGAGGCAATATTCATATAAAAATATTATAGAGAAACAAATTAACAACGACTTATCAACTACAAAGGTAATTTGGAGATTTAAATCAACAAATTAATAATTCTTTCAAATATATAGTAAGCCTTAATGCA
>JAODPA010054917.1:0-11405 GCA_025585075.1 Nepenthes mirabilis
TTCCGGCCAAACAATCTCTATGTGAATCCCATAAAAATGCACATTGTTGCTTCTCGGGTTCCTGGTTATCATACGGATTAAGGAGCTTTGGATTCCTTGTCGTCCAAAGGGTATCACGAGCGGGTCCGGTTTCCATCACTATTAACCTAGAACCTACACAATATAAACTAACAAACAAAAGGTCAAAGGTCAACAGAATTTCTCTTATCGAAAACACTCCGACGCTCAAATCAGAAATCTTCCGCAATGAATAGAAAGGAACGTACACTTAGAAGTGTGCGAAAGTACGCTGAGTGTGCGGTGGGAGTGTATGAACGTGAGAGAATGAGAGTTGATGAGTGTTTGGTGGGAGGCCTGGCTTCCGGGAATGCATCGCGAAAGGTGGCTCACTTTGGCAGCTTGTGAAAGGTTAGAAGGATGGATGTTGGGCGTAAGTCTGAGAGTAGGGACTCAATGAGTGTTTGTCTCAAAGCCCAATGTTAGATTTAAGATTCGGGATTTGATCCTCTCTCTTGTAGAAGGAGAGAGAATTTATAGGCTCCAGACAGTGGAGCTTTAAGCGTGAGAATCCTTTTTGTAGGGATTCGCCGACCGTTGACCGTTGGTGGAAGTCGGTGGTGTCAGTTGCCCCGTTGTGGTGGTGGCGAGACCATCATGCATTGCTGACCACGCTTGGTGAGATGGAACATAAATTTAATGAGACGGCAGATGCTTCTCAAACCATCAAGAGAAGGAAAACAGATCTCATTGATTCTGAGAAAACAAGAGCAGATAGCGAACTGCATTCGACTCAACCTCCGGACCTTCCCTTTAAAATTGATGCTCCCAGTAGCATGGAGGAGTTATGTTCATTGTTGGAGAACCGCTCTATTAAGGATATTGAGGTTGCGATTTGGCAAATTCGATGTTGCAATCCTATTAAAGAGAATCGGAAGAAAATGCAAGTATGAATATTGTTTGCTTTGTCATGTTATTAGCATCTTAGCTGCTATATTTCAGTCTAATACTGTATTCTGTATATTCTCTTGTGTTTAGTTTCTGTTCCCTGCACTAAATCTAAGCTGGACTAATGCTGAACTCAAGAAATGTAGTGTGTTTCTTTCTCTTGAAGACTAGCTATTTAGCTTTTGTATTTAGAAGTGTCCTAGAATCATGGACGTAAATATCAGCCTATATATCTTAATATTAGGACTATTTGAGACTGAGAAAACCTAATGCCTATAAAATATTGCGATAATTCGCCAATACGGCGACATATTGTTATACATTGGCTAATAAATTCGGAGAATTTTTTTATTTAAATTAGCCCATACTGACACCACTTAAAAAATACCCTCTTTCTTCACTCAATCCCCACTTCACAAGCATGGGATACACTATAAGGTGATTAAAGTGAGAAATAGTACACTAGTGCACAATTTAATTTTAAAATGTGATTCCATGGGTTAAATTATCTAAATTACTTCAAATATGTAAAATATGATTAAATGTGGTTAAATTTAGTATTGATCTCAATTTTAATGTGGTTATAAAAAAAAGGTTTGATACGGCCGATATTAATATGACTGCGACCGATACTGATACTGTTATATTTGTCCATGGTCTTGGTGCTATCATCCTTTCACCTGATTTGTGGAAAAAAAATTGTGATTTCTCTTTCTGTGCTTCTCATATAAAGTTATATCTTTGCAGGTATTTTACGGTCTGTTATTGCAATTTTTTGCAACTTAACAAATAAAAAGCCATTAAATTTTGAGCTTCTCAATCTGTTGTTCAAGCCACTGATGGAGATGAGCAGTGAGATTCCATACTTTTCAGCAATATGTGCACGTGAACGTTTATTGCAGACCCGGAAACGATTCTGTGAGGTTGTCAAAGATTCAGGTTGTGGCAATGAATTCGTTTGACCTTTTCATCTCCATTTTGTGCAGTTTCTTGTATCTGATTTGAGTTCTGACTGTTGGGGATCACTCCCGTAAAGAAGTCCGTATGATTGAATAACTCGGGCGGAGCACGAAAGTGCCATTTGTATAAAGAAATGTAGTTCCGGTCAACGGGAAGTTGACCGGATGGACGGCCAACGGATGTTGACCGGATGGGTGGCTAACCGAGAGTTGACCGTTTTGGCAGAGAAGTAAGCCGGTTTCACTAAGAGATTTTAAAAGAGCAAATTTCAGACGGTCAATGGAGATGTTGACCGGCCTTATGAAGAACACGGACGGCCAACTGTGCGTCGTCCGCCAGGCAATGCAAAACAGTGCCAACTCAACAGATTTTCTGGAGATACATGATCTTAGAAGGTTTTGCAGGAGCCGTATTTTTGGACAGGGAAATATTCATGTAATTGGAAGAAATTATTTTCTATCCTTTTGTGTATTGAATATTGCCCCATATATCTTTTTTATGTATGTAGAGTGGCGGGGTACCAGTGAGAGAGAGTAGGAGAAAAACGGTAAAGGAGTGCTCTTCGATTTCTCTTTTGTTCTCTACTGTTGTCTCCAAAAATCATACATAGTGAAATTCGTTTCAGTGGACGGTTTGTCCCGTGATTTTTCTCTTGATTGAGAAGGGTTTTCCACGTAAAATTTCTTATGTTCATTGTCCTTCTTCGTTCTCATTTCTTACTACCTTATTTAATCGAGAAAGTCGTCCGCCCTCTTTCCCAACAAGTGGTATCAGAGACTGGTTTCAAACTCTGTTTTAATGACATCCTCGTCGTCAAAGAATCTGTCGTTCAACATTGAGCAGTTTAACGGGTAAGGCAACTTTATCCTCTGGCAAGAGAGGGTGAAGAACATTCTAACGAGGGAAGGGACAGTGAAGGCACTGAAGAAGAAGGACGAAAAGCCTAAAAATCTGACCGATGATGAATGGCAAGATAAGAGAGATTTTGCAAACTGTACCATTAAACTGTGCCTGGCGGACAACACTCTCCAAGAAGTTCTTGGCTTAGCTAATCCGACAGAGGTTTGGGAGAAGTTGGAGAGTCGCTACAAGTCAAAATCTCTGACAACCAGACTGCATGTAAAGAAGCAGTTTTATGGCTTGCGATTATCAGAAAGAGAAAGTTTTAAGAAACACTTGGACGAGTTTAACAGGATATTGACGCAGATGTCTGCTCTTGATGTGGAAATCAAAGAGGAGGACAAGGCATTGGTCCTGTTGGCTTCCTTACCGGCGACCTATGACCATATCGTCACAACCTTGCTGTTCGGCAAAGAATCTTTGAGGTTGGATGAGGTCATTGCCTCCCTGCTCATGAATGAGTCCAGGAGGTCGCAAGGAACCACATCATCTTCTCATTCTGAGGTCCTGGTGATCGAATCTGGGGGAAGAAGTAGAGGTCGCCACCAGAAACCGGGAGAGAAGAGTCGCAGCAAGTCTCGATCCAGATACCAAAATCTGGAGTGTCATCATTGTAACAAAAAGGATCATATTAAGAAGCATTGCTTCAAATGGAAGCGAGAAAATGCAGAGAATGAGAAAAGTAACAAAGGACGCGGCGAGGAAACGTCCTCCGTTTCAGTAGTCACAAGTGGAGATCTCCTGTTGACATGTCAATGAGAGATGGCAAACTTGACAGATCTGGAATCTGGTTGGGTAATTGATTCGAGTGCTACCCTCCATGTCACGTCCCGAAAGGGACTATATATATCCTACACTCCAAGAGATTTTGAAGCAATTAGGATGGGTAACAAAGGAACGTCTCCTATTGTAGGCAGAGGAGATATTATTCTGGTCACAAATAATGGCACGAAGCTACTGCTGAAGGATGTGCATCACGTTCCTGACATTCGTTTGAATGTCATCTCAACCAGTCGACTGGATGATGAGGGCAACTGCAACACCTTCTATGAAGGTGAATGGAAGTTGATCAGAGGGTCCTTTGTTGTAGCGAGAGGAAAAAAGTGCTCCGATCTGTATATGATGGAGGTCCGGGACATGGCCAAAGATGTAAACGCTGCAATCTGTAAGAAGATAGAGGATTTGTGGCACAGGAGGTTGGGCCACATGAGTGAAAAGGGATTGTCTCACTTGGCCAGGAAAGGCCTAATCAAAGGAACGAAAGAGGACGGGATGAAAACATGTCCTCACTGCTTAGCCGGGAAACATAGAAGATATCTTTTAATAGAATTCCGTCAACCCCAAAAACCAGACTGCTTGATCTCATACACACAGATGTATGTGGTCCGTTCAAAGAGAAGTCAATCGGAGGGGCTCAGTATTTTGTTTCTTTTATTGACGAATGTTCAAGAAAGTTGTGAGTTTACCCTCTGAAGACTAAGGATTAGGTTCTTGGTATCTTTGAACAGTTTCATGCTCTAGTGGAGCGTCAGACAGGGAAGAAACTGAAGACCGTCCGAAGTGACAACGACGGTGAATACTTGGGACCCTTCGATACTTACTGCCAGTCACATGGCATTAGGCATCAGAAAACACCACCGAAGACACCTCAGCTGAATGGAGTAACAGAACGGATGAATCGTACACTCTTAGAGAGAGTACGTTGTATGCTCTCTGAAGCAAAACTTAAAGTATCTTTCTCGGCAGAAGCACTCCGGACGGCGGCCTACATTATCAACAGGTCGCCGAGTAAGCCTTGGATGGGTGAAGTAGCAGAAAAGATATGGACGGGCGTAGAACCGTCCTACGATTATTTGCGAGTGTTCGGATGTAAAGTATTCATACACATTCCAAGAGATGAAAGGACGAAACTGGAGTGAAAGACGATGCATTACGTCTTTTTGGGCTATGGAGAGGATGAGTTGGGTTACAGATTTTATGATCCTGCCACAAGAAAATTAGTCCGGTCAAGAGATGTAACATTTGTCGAGAAGGAGACGATTGAAGACATTAGCAGGAAGGCAGATTGCAATGATAAACAGACGGACAAAGTGAGTATCGAAGATGTTCGTCCTGTATCAAAAACAGGTTCAGACGGTCAACAGGGAGTTGACCGGATTGCCGGTCCTGAAGCAGTTGAAGATACTAGAGAGGAGGTGATGGTGCCGGATGATGATGACCAGACTGAAGCCATGCCTCAACCGACCGAAGAAGTCGCTATTAGACGATCCTCTCGAAACAGACGACCGTCCGTTCGTCTGTCCTCCAGTGAGTATGTAATGCTGACTGATGCCGGTGAGCCTGAATATTATGAAGAGGCTATAAACGGCGAAGGTAAGGAGAAATGGCTGAAGGCCATGGAGGATGAGATGAGTTCTCTTCATGAGAACCACACCTTTGATCTCGTTATACTTCCTAAGGGAAGAAGGCTCTGAAGAATAAGTGGGTCTTCCGGATGAAAACGGACGAGAACACCAAAGAGCCAAGGTACAAGGCACGATTGGTGGTGAAAGGTTTCGTACAACGGAAAGGAATTGACTTTGATGAGATATTTGCTCCGGTAGTGAAGATATCTTCCATACGGGTGGTATTGGGTCTGGCTGCCACCCAAGACCTTGAGGTGGAGCAGATGGATGTCCGAACTGCATTCCTCCATGGAGAGCTTGAGGATGAGATTTACATGGAACAACCAGAAGGCTTTGAGGCCAAAGGAAAGGAACGACTTGTCTGCCACTTGAAGAAAAGTCTATATGGCTTAAAGCAAGCTCCTCAGCAGTGGTACTAGAAGTTCGAGTCTGTTATGTCCGGCTAAGGATACCGGCAGACTACTCGTGACCACTGTGTATTTGTGTAGAGGTTTGCTGATGATGATTTTGTCATCCTTCTCTTATATGTGGATGACATGTTGATAGTTGGACGGAATATTGACCGGATAAAGAAATTGAAGGAGCAGCTTAGACGGTCATTTGCCATGAAAGACCTTGGAAAGGTGAAATAAATTCTGGGAGTTAGAATTATACGCGATCGGAAGGCTAGAAAATTGTGGCTGTCTCAAGGAAACTATCTTGAGAAAGTGCTCCAACGGTTCAATATGGACAAGTCGAAGCCCGTGAACACACCCTTGGCAAATCATTACAAATTGAGCACTCGTTAATGTCCGTCCTCGGATGACGAGAAAAGATACATGAAAGGCGTGCCCTATTCCTCTACTATGAGAAGCTTAATGTATGCCCTGGTATGTACCAGACCGGACATAACTCATGCCGATGGAACTGTTAGCCGTTTTCTATCGAATCCAGGCAATGAGCACTGGTCCGCGGTAAAATGGATCATGCGATATATTCGAGGAACTTCCAAGAGGTGCTTGTGTCTTGGAAGTGACAAACCGCAGTTGGTGGGATATTCAGATGCAGACATGGCCGAAGATATGGACACACGCAAATCTACATCGGGTTACTTGATAAAATTTGCGGGCGGTGCAGTTTCTTGGCAATCCAAGCTGCAAAAATGTGTAATTCTATCCACAACTGAAGCCGAATATATTGCAATTACAGAGACGTGCAAGGAGATGCTGTGGATGAAGGAATTTGTTCGAGAATTGGGTCTTCAACAAGAGAAGTACAATGTACTCTGTGATAGTCAAAGTGCAATACATCTCTGCAAGAATTTCCCATTTCACTCGAGATCCAAGCATATTGATGTTCGGTACCATTGGGTGAGGGACATGCTGGAAGCTGGTTTATTATCACTGGAGAAGATTCGTACTGAAGACAATGGTGCAGACATGATGACTAAGATTCTAACAAGAGGAAAGAATGGGGCATGCTGCAAGATAGTCGGGTTAATGGATCCAACTTCCTCACGGTCGTGAGGGGAAGTTTATTGGGGATCACTCCCGTGAAGAAGTCTGTATGATTGAATAACTCGGGCAAAGCACGAAGGTGACATTTGTATAAAGAAATATAGTTCCGATCAACAGGGAGTTGACCGGATGGACGGCCAACGGATATTGACCGGATGGGTGGCTAACCGAGAGTTGACCGTTTTGGCAGAGAAATAAGCCGGTTTCACTAAGGGATTTTAAAAGAGCAAATTTCAGATGGTCAATGGAGATGTTGACCGGCCTTGTGAAGAACGCGGACGGCCAACTGTGCATTGCCCGCCAGGCAATGCAAAACAGTGCCAGCTCAGCGGATTTTCTGGAGATATATGATCTCAGACGGTTTTGCAGGAGCCGTATTTTTGGACAGGGGAATATTAATATTGTTGGAAGGAATTGTTTTCTGTCCTTTTGTGTATTGAATATTGCCTCATATATCTTTTTTATGTATGTAAAGTGGCGGGGTACCAGTGAGAGAGAGTAAGAGAAAAACGGTGAAGGAGTGCTCTTCGATTTCTCTTTTGTTCTCTACTGTTGTCTCCAAAAATCCTACATAGTGAAATTCGTTTCAGTGGACGGTTTGTCCCGTGGTTTTTCTCTTGATTGAGAAGGGTTTTCCACGTAAAATTTTTTGTGTTCATTGTCCTTCTTCGTTCTCATTTCTTACTGTCACATTTAATCGGGAAAGTCGTCCGCCCTCTTTCCCAACACTGACTCCTATGGCTGCACTCTTGTTTTTCTCCCTAAATCATGCAGAGAACAGCAGTTGGCCAACACTCAAGACTTTGTTTCTTTTGAGATTGTGGTCCATGATATTTCCATGCTCCGATTTCCGTCATCCTGTCATGACTCCAGCAGTATTGCTGATGTGTGAATCTCTGATGCGTTGCCCCATCCTGTGTGGTCGAGATATGGCTGTTGGGTCTTTCTTATGCTCTATGGTTCTTTTGGTATGTCATCTTGAGCTTGCTCAGTCTTTCCTTTGTACTGCTGTTCATATTGCTCTAAATAGAACAGTTTGCCGTGAATTTTAGGATTGTTTATTAATCTGCAAGGTTCCATATCAATTGCAGTAATGGTAACATTCACTATGCACGCACCCTTTTAATGTTTAGATGATGCTGATAATCTATATTGTTGTATCATATAACCATGAGTTTTTTCAAATTCAAAATGATTGTTCTGAGGTATATATTCCTATGTGGAGTAATAATTCCTGAGGCATGGGTCCTCATTGGAACATGGGTGCAAATTGTATTAAGATTAATGTTGTCTATATATTGTTAGTCATTTAATTATTTATTATCAGATATTGTTAGGTTAGAGACCTCTAGATGTTACCTGTTTCCAGCATTTTTCATTCTTGTTTGGGCACTTCATCATGCTTCAACTCATTCTTGTCTGTTTTTAAGATGAAGTTAGTAAATCCTAATTAATTATTATATTTTGGTATCATAAATATCTTTGTTCTGGTGTACTTTAATCATGTTCCCTCCTTATGTTGTGATTTGGGAACAAATAAGCTATACACTTGGTTTGTTAAATTAGAAATGATGTCTTATCTCTAGCTGTGCTCTTATGTCTTGAATTAGTAGTTCTGGCATCTGATACCTTGTGTTAGAATTAAAATCTGGCACCCCTAACCATATCTGCAAATCATCTCTAAGGTTTCTGCTTCTAACTAATGGAAGGCCTCGTTATAGTATGGGATTTAAAATCAAGCATTTTCTTCCACATTGATGAGAGAATGTGTGCATGTGACTTTATATTTTTCTCAGATAGCAGATGTGTACCTTGATTAATTCATGATTTTAAGCTAAACCCCTAGGTGACTAACCAAACTCACAAGTTCTGCCCTGAAGCTCTAATGTTTCTCAAGGCTTTGCTGATGGCAGCTATCCATAGAGATTCAAGATCATGTCAGGACACTGAGGTATGAGTTACATATACCCCTACCTGTGATTTTGAACTGCCTCTAGGGGGAGGAATACTACGATTTAAATCTTTTTTAAAAAAATTAAAGGGAGGCGGGGCAATTTGAAGCTACCTTGGATTTCTATTTTCACTTTGTTGATTATGCTTGGCAATATGATATATTTGAAGAGATTGACTTGTTTAATTGGTTTTTGCATCCATCAGTTTTACCATATCCTAGAATTCAAAGTGCCAAGGTCTTTGTTATGTATACAAGAACACGTGGACGAGATCATTCCTCTTGACTTCCTTGAGATTATGAACTTGCCTGAGGATTCATCCTTCTTTAGTTCTGACAGTTTCAAGTTAGTATTGCTAATATCAAGTAATTTTATTGATATGCAGTTCTGTGTAGAACTCTAGATCCTTCATATGTAGGAATATTTGTATCTGTTCGTATGAGTGCTCTTGTAACAAATTTTAGGAGCTCGCAACTGCTAAATTGGAGATCATTGAAGCAAATATCGGTTGATATGTAATCGTAGCGGCCTTTCCTATACTGTGACAATATCATGTTATGTTTTTATGTTCTGTATCGGCGACATGTTCCTGTCAATTTATAATTTTTAGAAATTATTTTCATAATAATATATCCGATATTGATACGAAATGACCAATATGTCCAATAGCAGCGATTGATATCGATATTTTCATCCATGTTGGAGACACTGTTTTCTTCAATTGGGTGATAAATCTTTATCAACTCTCATATTGGTGCTGGGAAGCCAAACATGATCTAGCAAAACCAGTGCTGTCAAATGCTTTAGGCACCCTAAGGGCACAAGTATCCTGTAATGGTCGAGGCATTAAGTGCTCACCCAATGGAAGTGTGGCACTACAACCTAAAATCTGGCTATTTGACACATTCAAGACTTAAATCACAACATTAATAAGATAACATGAAATATTGTAAAAGCACAGATTAGTTAAGACTCGAATATAGAAACATTGCCATTGAATTGAACGATTGTAATGTAAGTCGTGGAACATGTTGTCTTCCTCTGTTGTTTTCTTGGTTGCTGGTCAGAAGAACTATTTTCATCAAATCACAACATTAATGCAAGATTTTTTTTCTTTATGTGATGGTCTGTTGTAAGCTGGTCTCCTAATTTTTTTTCCTTGTTCCTTTTTAAGTATAATAATGCAGAACAACTCAAACCTATCATCTAGGAGTTTGTGCTTTTTAAGGTACACACGGAGAACCTAGGTGAAGCTACTTCACTTTGGCCCTATTGAGGTGCTAAGGCTATGCCTTGCTTTTCAACCAGGAGAGTGCCTGATGGCTTTTGACAACACTGAGAACACTCGGGAAATCTTTTCCCATGTTTGGGGTTCAATTATTTAAAGAGTGTAGTTTAAGATAAGGTATTTGTGACTTTATTACATAGGAGACTTTCATGGAAGGGAATTGAATAACAGACGTGAATAACATGGAAATGGCTTTCTATTTGTAATGTAATGACCCAGCCCAAACCATCTTGCTACAAAGGCTAACCCGAGCCAAAAAAGAGGAAGTACTATTGCCAAAGGGTGAGCCTTTTTTTACCTTATAAATTAATCTCAAATTCATCTCGTGCACAATTTTTCAGTTGGCCCACATACAGGGATCATAATCTAGATATAAAGTATACATGGCATTAATAAAAATATTGACTGATATGTATCAAGTTGGCCCTCTTATATTGATATTTTATAATACTGTAATAATAATATTGTGATATATTACTGTATGGGCTAATATTTATAATATCAATTGATACATTCTATATTTGGTTGATATATCGGTAGATACAATCTAGTCAGTTTATGATTCTCATAATTTATTTTCTGATATGTTTAATAACGATACATATTGGTTGATATGTCTAATATTAATATGCTTGTTACTTATATTGATATTAATACCGATACCAATATTTTATCCATGATACATGCATTTTTGTTTTAGTTTTATTTTCTCTGGCTCATACTAAAGTACATGTATATTCCATGTGTATGTGTTGTGCTTGGCTGATGAGATATGTCTGCGGCTCATCATTGAGAATTGGCTGATTGTTTTTGTATTAGTCAATTTGTTCCCCTGTTGGACGTCCCTGTTCCGAGAATGTTCACCATTTAACTGCATAAATGAATCAAAATCCAGGGCCAGCATGCTTGTGTCCTTAGTTGAAACACTAAAGGGATTTGTGGATGTTTATGGAGAACTAAGAGCTTTCCCTGAAATATTTCTGCCTATTTCAAGACTATTGCTTGAAGTAGCTGAGCAGCCAAACTTGCCAAGCCTTTTGCAGGATGAACTCCGATGCCTTGCTCAGCTCATTACAAAGAAGGCTGATGAGCATCACAAGCTGCGTCGTGATATATTATTGTATCGTCGATATATTGGCTGATATTTTTATCTATATATATCTGCTGATATTGTCTGATAGTGACGACACTTATGAAGCCATAACCCATATTGATATTTTCATTTATGTATCTAACTGATTACTAGTGTATGCTATTCTGCAGTTTCGTGAAGGGCAGAGATTATGATCCAGACCGCGAACGATCGGAGTGTAGGAAATTGAATAAGCTTTTGAAACGAGAAGCAAAGGGTGCTGCTCGGGAACTTCGGAAGGATAATCGTTTCCTATTTGATGTGAAGGAAAGAGAGAGGGTGCAGTTGGAGGAGGAAAGAGCAGAGAAGTATGGGAAGGCTAGAGCT
>JAODPA010054928.1:0-11405 GCA_025585075.1 Nepenthes mirabilis
TTCACAGTTTGATAGTGAAGTATGATTATACTTGCTGAGCGATAAGCTCACTCTTGTTATCTGTTGTTTTTCCTCTCAGATGAAAGCATTTAGCTGTTGCTGGATAGATAGATCAAGGAGAGGCTTGCTTGGTAGCTAGACAGACGTCAAGAGCAGTAAAGATTTGGGCATAGAGCTTGATTGAATATGAATAGCCACTCAAGGTCGGGTATGGATCGTGGTTGTTATTTTACGGTTTGTTATGCTTTCGCAATTCATGGTATCATAGTATGCTTCCGCGCTTTCCTTTGATATTTCAAGTTTCAGGTTATTAGATGGCATCTCTCTAGATCTAATACAGTAAAATCAGAGTATTGTATTAAAGCCATAAATGATATGGCAAATTTGAGATCCTGTGTAATGTGTTGTAGGCTAGGTACAGGTCCCTTGATAAATATATGCTTGTAGAAAGCCTAATTAAACAGGTTGAATATCGGTCTATCGTCCAGTTATAAAAGGAAACTTTGAAGTTTCGTATTGGGCATTAATGATATTTTATTGACGAAGGGTTATTTAAAGAAAAGTAACCTGGTTCGTCACAATACCCATCACCAACCCCCATGCCGGGAGGTTTAAAGTTTAACCTTTCGGTATGATGTCCGAGGATAGTCAGTTGTCCAAACCCTTGTTCTTAGTCTGAAGGACTTCATTGGTTGGTTGAATGAGGACTCTTAGTCCAACAAATTTCTTTAGATGTCTAGATGAGGGCTCCTAGTCTGACAAATTTCATCTATACTGCCAACAACAGCATTAAATGTGAGCCTTTTTGAGTCTTGTGCTGCTATCAAAATTATACTAGTCATCATTATTGATTTTGGATGATTGACGTGCTGCACAATCTACAAGGTGCTAACACGTATCACCGTCATGAAGAGGTGCGTCTTTTTTAATTTTCCTCTTACGGTATTGTTTTGATTCAAACAACTTTGCTTTAAATTGTTTGAAATCCTTCATTCTTACACCTTTCTAAAGTCCTTTCGTTCTTTGCTCTCTTTGAATTCCTTTCTTCTTCTTCCTCCTTTCAAAGTTTCTTAATATTCTCTAATTGCTTCTGGAGTTAACGACATCCAACCGGTTCTCACATCGGCCGATATTGACTTGCTTCGTGCTCATCGGTATATCTCTTGCCTGGAGTGGGTGGCATAGCTTGTACTCCAGAAGAGGGATATATTACTGTGTATGAGATTCAACTCAAAGGATGGCTCCAATTTCCAATGGTGCTAGAGCTATATAGAATCATGATGGCTCTCCATATCTCAATTGCAAGGTTACAACCTGACACCATTAAGTATTTAGTTTCTATGTGTATTGTTTCACGTATTCATGACTTGGTGTTGGAAACCAAGGCCAGAAAAGTAATTTTTAAATTTTACCATGGAGCAAACTGGATCTTGGTCTCTCCTCACTCTAAGTTTGTGTTGAGCGAGGGAAACCCTGACTTAACCAAAAGATGGAAAGACCTGTTCTTCTTCTTGACAACTCACTTTAGATGGGAGCTCTCCAATGAATGTGGCCGATTTTTAGTGTCTTTCAATACTGAAGTACTTGAGCACGAGAAAGAGTCGGTTAAAACATTGGCAGATCTTATTAAAGAAAAAATCGGCTCCTTCAATGAGAATAAGAAGAATCGATGGCTGTTAGATGAGTTTCTTACTCAGGCCAAATGGGAGTCTCTTTGAAAGGCGCCGGACACGCCTCCAGCACCGTTGGTTTCTAAGAAGATGTTTAAGTGAAAGTAGAGGCCTCTACAAATAAATAAGCCTTCTGCCCCGGCACCCAAGCATGAGGAGGCCTCGTTCGGGTCCTCCTTCAATGATGAAGCCACCATTGACTAAATTGTTAGGAGAAAGAGGCTGTCAGTGAGGATGGGCCCAATTCCTACTTCTTCCTCAGCCCAAACGTCTAGGGCTATCGTACAAGATGAAGGTAGTTAGCGTTCGGAGTCTACTTCAATGGGTGATATTGAGGCTGGAGCTGGAGACATTTCTTTCCCAGCACCAACCCTTGCTTCATATGGGGTGTTGGTCCTTCTATCATCTTTGTCGGAAGAGCTCCTGCCTGATCTTCCTGCCAGCTTTGCTGAGAGTGCTTCTTAGATTAGTGAGACTTAGTCTGGGAAGGTCGAGGAGGTGCCTCAAGTTGAGGTTCTGGAGGCCATCATCCCAAAGGTGGTCATCCCAGAACTTCCTATTGAGGTTGCCAAGGCAACTTCTTTCAAGCCCCTAGCGTCGAAGGTTAGAGATGAAGATGAGGCCGAAGGATGAGTTAAGGAGGAAGATGTGCCATGCTTGGAGGCCTTGCATCCAAGGTCAAGGGGGAAGTATCACCCAAGGAAGCAATAGGAACGTTTGGTTCTGAGCCCCTAGCGCTTGAGGCCTAAGAAGATATTTTTGCTAAAGGAGTTAGTGAGGTAATTGAGGTGGTTGCTACAGAGCCCTCGGAGCAAGAAGTCCAAGATGTTTTGGAGGTTCCTACGAGTGATGCTCCCACAGGGAGCTCATCCTTCTCTGAGGTATTAGCCGAGCCTCTTCTTAATTCATTTATTATTTATTTTTACATTTGCTAACTTGTTCTTCTCTTATAGCTTTAAGATTTGGCTCATCATCTTGTCTCCACCGCCGACTACCTGTCTCATAGTTATATTGAGAAAGAGAAGTTCTTGACCTCGGAGGAGCGTGTTTCCTGTCTTAAACATGAGTTGTTTGAGACGAAGTAGAAGTATGCTCTTCTCCATGACCAGAATTTCATACTAGAAAGTGAGTTTCAGACTTCTATCAGTTTGAATGATATCAGGCAGGTGATAGAGCATAAATATTGGGATGATATCAGCTTTTACCAACACATCATTAAGATGGTGGCTCCAAGCATTCCCATTTTCATATTCAATCCAAGGAATGCCGGCGCTCGAAACAGATCAAATGTGTTGTACCATTCTAGAGATGATGTGGAGTCCTAGGAGCTTTTGCCGGAGACCTCATACCCTCATGATAATCCTCCTTTAGAATAAATATGTTTTTCATCTTCTACTTATAATATTTTTCGTAAAGGAATAAAATGACATTATTACAATTGTGTCTATCTTATTTCTCACTCCTTGTTATTTATACATATATATATTTATTTATATATATATAAGTTAGGTGGACATTATAGACTTAAATGCCGAACTCTTGAAATGACTTAAATTGTTGTCCATACGTGGCTTCTATCACTTGGACATACCAAACGGTATCAGAGTTTTAATGTGTCTAATTTAAGTTTTTTGGATTATGGTCAGTTGACAATACTATTTTCTTTAACTTAAGGTCTTTACATTCATAATTTAAGTCAGTCTCCTAAATTTTTAGCCTTCAGCTTCATGAGGGCGACTTGGTACTATGACTAAGTTTAACAATCTGACCTCATTAGGGTTGCTCGATAACATGACTGAGTTTTATTAACCACCAAGTGGTAGTTTGAGGGGCAGGTGAATGAACCCCACCTGATTTTGTGACAATATAGGTCATACAATTTTAAGAAGTGACTAATAAGCATTCACATGAATAAAAAATAATTTTGTTATTAATATAATGTAATACATTTTATAAGCATTCTAGATGATGCAAACTAACCTTATCTATATTTACTGATAATATTTTTTTGAGGTGAGAGGCATTTCATGTCTTAGGGACAAGTTTTCCATTCTGGGTGAGTAACTTGTACGTCCTATTTCGGAGAATGGCTGAGACAAGGAAATGTCCTTCCTAGTTGGGTGAAAGATTGTTCTAGTTGGCATTCTTGCTGGTAACTTTAATGCTTTGTAGAACTAAATTCAAACTTCAAACTGGTGCACTTTCACCTTCTTATTATAATATCGGGTAATCAACATGAGCTGCCTTTCGTAATCGTGCTATATCCCGAGTTTGTTCAAGTAGATCAAGGTTTTTTCGGAGCCTTTGAGAATTGTAGAGTGAATCAAAATATTTAACCCAGAGATTGGACAGTCCGACCTCTATTGGAATGACAATCTCGGTCCCATAGTATAGGCTAAAGGCTTCTTATGGGTCAGCTCTCTAGGCGTCGTCCTGTAGGATCACAATACAGATGGTAGTTTGTCCACCCATGAGCCCCTAGCACTTTCAAGTTTCATTTTTAAATTATGTTGTAGTGTGCAATTGGTAACTTCTATTTGTCCTGTAGGATCATAATACAAATGGTAACTCATCCACCCATGAGCTCCCAACACTTTCAAGTTTCATTTTTAAACTATATAGTAGTGTGCGGTTGGTAACTTCTATTTATCCGTTGGTTTGTGGGTAAGCAATGCAGGTGTGAACCAACGTTATCATCAAATTTGCATAATATTTTGTGAACCATTTATTAGTAAATTAGGTCTCATTATTGGTCACTATGACTTTTGGAATACCAAATCTACGCATAATATTCTGACAGACGAACTCTATCGCATTCTTCTTAGTGATCCCAACCAGAGGGATGGCCTCGACCCACTTTGGGAAATAGCCAATCTTGACAATCACAACTTTCTTTGCTTGGATGAGATTGGAAGGGGTCCGAGGATATTGATATCCTATTGTGCAAATGGCTAGGGTGACTACAAGGCTTAGAGCTCTATATGTGGTTAATGGGTAAGGTTTTCATAAATCTGGCAATTCTCACAATTCTGTACAAAATCTATGGCATCGTTCTTCATAGTAGGTCAGTAGTGACCTTGCCAAATGAGTTTAAAAGCGAGGTTCTTACCCCCAATATGGGATCTGCAAATATCGAGGTGTACTTCTTTCATTGCATAGTCAGCTTATTCTGGCGTGAGACACCATAGGTATGGAACAGATTACCCATGTTAGTACAACTTTTCAACCATGATGGTATATCATCTTGCTATCTTTTTCGCATGCTTGTCCTCATTTGAGTTCTCTGATAGCGTACCATCAGACAAGTATCTTCTTAGAGAGTCATCCAACTCTTTGTATTGACTATCTATATTATCTTTGGTTTCGGGTCATCTATGTTAGGAATTTTGAGGATTTCATGCATTTCTTGTGCGTACTACTCAGGGTCCCCAATCACTGCAGCCATTGCTAATTTGTCTACTTTCTCATTCTTTTCTCTTGGGATGTGGATTATCTCCACATTGTCAAATGTCGAAGTCAAGCATCGGATTTTGAAGATATACTTGGAAAACTGTGGGTTGGCCTCAAAATTTCCTTAGACCTGGTTGACAACTAATTTTGAGTTGCTGTAGAAGATCAAGTTCTTGGCAGAGCACTCTTTAGCCAATCTGAGTTCAACATGCAATGCCTTGTACTTTGTGACATTATTGGTCGTCGAATAATAGAGGGTCATTGAGTACTTCATTTCTAACCCATCAGGAGTTCTTAGGACTGCAATAGCACCATTGCATGTTTGTATTGAAGATTCATCCACGTACAAGGTCCATACAGAAGCCCTTTGTTGACCATTGGTCTTAGCGAGGTCGAAGGCATCCAGGTTGGGGTCATTGTTTCAACAACGAAATTTGTCAGGGCCTGGCCTTTTAGGGCTAGCCTCGGTCAGAACTCCATGTCAAATTTGCCTAATTTAATGGCCCACTTGACCAGTCATCTGATATGTCCTGCCTTTGCAAGATACCTTTTAGTAGCTGGTATATCAGAATGATAATTTTGCGTGCCTGAAAATAGGGATAGAGTTTCTGGATAGAATATACAAGTGCCAGAGCCATCCTTTCAGCATGAGAAATCGGGTCTTTGGGTCGGTCAAGACTTTGTTGACATAATACATGGGTTGTTGCGCATTGTACTGTTGTCGAATGAAGACCGAACCCAAGACAGTGTCAGATACTACATGGTACAAATATAACTCCTTGCCTTCTTGAAGAGAAGTAAGAAGTGGCAGGTTCGAGAGATACTCCTTCAGCTCTTAGAATGCAGATTTACAGTTGATCTTCCACTGAAAGTCGACAGCCTTCATCCCTCTCAAGGCTTTAAAAAGGGTAAGTACTTTTCTGCTGACTTGCCCAAGAAACGAGATAGTGTTGCCAACTTCCCAGCGAGCTTTTGGACTTATTTTACAGTTCAAAGTGGATTCATGTCAAGGATTATCTTGATTATTTTAGAATTTATTTCAATCCCTCGATGTGAGACGATGCAACCTAAAAACGTTTTTGAGGTCACTCCAAACATTACTTTGTCGAGTTGAACTTCATTTGGTATGTTTGGAGGATATCAACCTCGTCCAAATCATGAATATGGTCATCGGTTACTCTGCTTTTGATTAGTATGTTGTCCACATAAACTTTCATATTTCATCTGATCTATGCTTTGAACATCTTATTGACAAGCTGTTGGTAGGTTGCACTAGCATTTTTTAGTTCAAAGGGTATAATTTTATAATAGTATGTCCCTTGGTTGATCATGAACGACGTGTACTAATCGTCTTCTGGGCTCATCCGAATCTGGATTGAGCATGAATATGCATCCATGAAACTCAGAAGTTTATCTCTGGACATTGAGTCTACGAGTAGATGAATCATTAGTACTGAAAAGTTATCTTTAGGACATGCTTTGTTGATGACAGTGAAGTCAACGCATATCCTTCACTTTCCATTACTTTTATTGATCAGGATCACGTTAGATAACCAGTCTAGATATTAAACCTCCTTGATAAATCCAGCATTGAGTAATTATTTTACCCCCTCACAAATAGCAACCAGTTTCTCAACCGAATGATTCCTTCATTTCTGTCAGACAGGTTTATGATTGGGGTCCAGGTCTAACTTATGGACTATTATTCCAGTTGGTATTCTTGACATGTTACTAGGTTTCCAGGCAAAAATGTCAAAATTTCGTTAGAGAAAATTGATAAGTTGGCTTCGGAGAAGCTTTGATAGAGAACTTTCTATTTGAACATACTTCTCTAGATCACTAGAATCCTAGTGGATTTGATCTATACATTCTTTAGACTGGGCTTGTAATAAGGTGATCTCGTCACAGAAGTTGTGGTCAATTGGCCAGGGGTGTCTCAATGATTTGGGACAAGTAACATGTCTACTTGGTCATTTGATCGCCAAGAACCTCTACTATGTCATACAAAGTGGAGAACTTTATTTTTAAATATGGGATCGAGGTTACTACCCCAAAAATGGTAAGGCAGGGATGTCCAAGGATCGAGGTTACTAGAACATACTTTATTTTTAGAGGCAATACTCGGATAAATCTCCAACGTAATTTCAAGTTAGACAACCCCCTGAACGGGTGCTCACTTGTTGTCCAGCCCATATGGGAGTTCCTCGGTGGATTTCATCTAACTACTTTTCAACCCAATTTAAAATATGCATCAAGATAAAGTATATTTTTAAAATTTTTATTATTAATAAATACTAATTTCAACTGATAATCTATATTATGATTAGAGACGAGTGTAGATACGACCAAGGGATCAAAATGAGAAGAGGATATATGAGTCATATCTTCATTATTAAAACTAATGATATCATCTCTAACTCCTACCCATGGCCTCTTGTGGCTGGCAGTCATACTTGGCCAATGGGGGTATTGTTCTGCGTTGGTTGTATTGTATCCCCAGTTGCTACTCAATTTATTGGTTGCTCGGCTTCATCAACTTTTACTCCTCCAGAGTTTTATTTGGGTCTTTGCAGAAATAGGGTAAGGTATCCTTTTTGGATCAACTTCTTAATCTCCTTTTGCAGCGTTTGACAATCTCCAGTGCTATGACCTCTGCATCAATGGTAGTAATAATATTTTGATTGATCCCATCCATTCAAGTTCTTCAATATTTTTGGCCATTTGAAGAATTTTTTCATTCTGAATTTATATCACGATGTTGATGCGAGAGTCGTTCAAAGGAGTAAGGTCCAGGGGCCTGAACTCTCTTCGTGTTGTCGACTCCATCTTCGGCCGCTTCCTTGGTACATGGGAACCCACGTGGTCTTCATTCTTCCTCTTTTTATCTACCATTATTTGGAAAAAATGGTCTACACACTCTGGCTGTTTTGCCTCATTGGCCGCTACGTAAGCTCGAGTAATGGCATCTGCCTCTCGGAAGGTTTGCATGTGAGGTTCCCAAATCAAAAATAAACTAAACATGAGGCTAGGCATATTTCTCTATATAATATTGGATGATTATATATGTATCTTGGAACCATTGATGTTTAAAACACCACCTAAAGCTCCCCCGGTCACCCCACGCCCGGATCCGCTCAAAACCAAGGATCCAGTAGCCCGCCGCCTGAAGCATGCTCGAGCCCCGCTCAAGCCGAAACAACAAAAGCCCAGACGCCTGATGCATGCTCGAGGCCGGCTTGAGCTGAAGAAACCAGTAGCTACCCCCGCTTGAAGCACGCTCGAAGCCCGCTCGAGCAGATATTCCAGAACCTTCCGGAAAGCTGCCACCCGCCAGCCACTCGAGCGAACCTTCCAGAACCCTCTGGAAACCTCTTGCGCTCGCTAGGCGCTCGAGCTCCGCCCGAGCAAATTTTCCAGAATTCTCCCGAACCTTCCAGAACCGACCGCCGCTCGCCGCTCGCCGCTCGCTCGCCAGGCGCTCGAGCGGCCCGACGCCTATAAATAGGCGGGCAGGCCAGCGGCCAACAAGCGCGGGAGAAGGAAGGGAGAGGAAGAGAGAGAGAGAAATAGAGAGAGAAAGAGAGAGGAGGAACCATGAAGAGGAAGGAAGGAAATGAAGGCTTTCGAGTCCGATTCCGAGCTCAAGACTAGTTGGAGAAAATGTGGAGCACACCGAGGCAAGTATTCTCATACTCATTATTTGTTATACTGTGACTTTGTCATTCCGATATCCACCCAAACTACGAAAATTATATAGTGCATGCTTAATAATGAAAATCTAAGAAATGAATCACCACATCCCGACCATGCATACATAATAGCCGGACGATCGATCTCATGAAATTCTATCTGTTCACAATGACTGGATCCCTTAACTAAATGTTATTACGATTCACATGAACGATTCGCATGAAATAAATGGAAACATATGTATCCCCTTGCTATAAAAACTATGATTAATGAATATTTGAAATTGTAAGATTAGAAAACAGGCTCCGGAGGACCCCAATGTGATTGGCTCATCAACGGTAAGGAATTCCAATTCCTCTTGAATACTGTTTCTCATGCTTATAAGGTGAATTATGAAAAATACTAAAGTCCCCAAGTAAAGATGAGAACGAATGGGAAAATGGAACGGAAGGAAGTCCACAATGGATACGTGATAGATGAAACCTCCCGTGTGGCGGGAGATATGATATATGAGATCCCGTGTGGCGGGAGATATGACATATAAGATACGGTGGACTTTCCTTCCAAAGAAATATGAAAAGCAGAATCATGAAACTAGGACCATGGACTCTTAGACGGGTAGTATTCTCTGGTTTGACACGTCCATCACGGTATAAACCCGAAGAATACTTGGGCCACATATTTTGGCTGCTTGTGTGTAAGCGGGTGGTGTCCGTATCACGCCTTAGGATACTATTGTGGAAGAATGAGGACTGCCCTGGTACCCTGGGGGAATGGGGCGATACGATACGGTACGATGTGATGTGCACGACCTCCCGGAGGGTCGTTAAAGATAATCCCTCATGGCCTTAGATCATGAGGAGTATCATGATCCTTTCCTCATTCTCTCGCATCGTTCGCTAGTACGACCTAGTAGCCCCGGTCCGCAAAGATTAAAGTAAAATTAGATTAAAGTAAAATTAGAAAGCATGATTCAAACGGCAATTAAATGATCCAAGACATGGTAAACGGCAAATCGATACTTCTAAACGTTCCTTCCCCTCATGTCTCATGATATCTCAAATACATGTTGCTCCTTTTCATTGACATGTTATATTCTTCACAGTCTGATAGTGACGTATGATTATACTTGCTGAGCGGTAAGCTCACTCTTGCTATCTGTTATTTTTCTCCCAGATAAAAGCATTTAAATAGAACAAGGAAAGGCTTACTTGACGGGACTAGACAGACAAGTGCAGCAAAGACTTGAACATCGAATTTGATATGGACAGCCACTCGAGGTTAGGTATGGTTTATGGTTTTATTATGCTTCCGCAGTACATGGTATCATAGTATGCTTCCGCTTTTATGATAAATTTCGAGGTTTGGGTGATTAGATGGCATCTCTCTAGATTTAATACAGTAAAGACAGAATACTGTATTGAAACCATGATTGATATGGCAAAATTGAGATCCTGTGAGAGGAATGCTTGTGCAGAGCCAATTTAAAATAAATTGTATATCGGTCTTTCGTCCAGTAACCTCTGGGCATTAACGATGTTTTATTGACGGAGGGTTATTTAAGAAAAATAAACTGGTTCGTCACATTGCGGATCCTTATGAGCCAGATGCTTGAAGAAGTCCCTAGATTCTAAGGATGATATGAAGGCACTCAACTTCTCCTCATCAGTGAAATTGGGTATTTTCCGGGTCTTGGTTGTGAAATAAATAAGAAATTTCTTCGAACTTTCATTTAGCCCTTACATGACACGGGCAACGTGCCATGGTTGCTTCTCCTCTCTCCAACTAGAGGCGAATTGGAACAAGAATCCATCGGCTAGATCTTAAAACATTCGAATCAAGTAGGGCTAAATCCGATAGAACCAACTTTGGGCATCCCCTTTGAGAGTCAAAAGAATATACAAACACATTGCAGCCTTATTTTGGCCTTGAAAACTTAGGAGAGTGTAAAAATGGTCAAGATGGTTCATCAGATCAGTACTCTCATCATAAGGATCTAGGACCAGCATCTTGAATTTATGAGGAAGTGGATGTATACGGATGAAGATCTCCACAAATCTATAGTTTGCCCATAGGCGTCTCCTCCAAAAACATGTTGTGTGATGGACCAGTCATATTCTACCACATACGGCCGCTGTCAAGCCTAACCTTTGCGTCATATACAACATAAATATTAATTAGGTGGACAAAATTTTTTTTTTCTTTTCTTTTATGCGAATATACCATTCATTTCGTACACAGGATCATTTAAGGCCGAACTCCTTGAGTTGGCCATCACAGTGCTAAGTCTCACACCTGGCTGGCCAATACTCAGGTTGGTCGACTACAAAAAACTTAACATGACATGAGATACTACTAGAAACATCGACTTCATTTATCCATATTATAATTATGGAAACATGCTAATCATCCATAATTTCTTTTACAACGGAATTGTTTTACAAATCTTTCTCAAAACATCAAAAGAAATACATCAATTCTTTTACTGATCAGCTTCGGCCAGCTATGCCATCTAGTTACTTCATATGACTCTACTTGTAACAACCCAAAGTTTTGGTAAAATCTAAAAAGGGTTAGTAATCGGGTCCGGGTCCG